>BSBK01001589.1:512500-515000 GCA_027943335.1 Chamaecyparis obtusa
GATCACCAACTTGAAATTTCTGATACCTCCTTTTCTCATCTGCCTTAGCCTTATACTGTGCATTCATCTTGGTAATATGCTTCCTCACCTCCTCATGGATGTTCTTCAAGTGTTCTGCAAAATCTTCAGCTTCAGCACTACTTATTTCTCCTTTATCTATCTTCCTCAATTCAGATGCATTTCTTGGACTACTTCCATATACAATCTGGAATGGTGATTTACCAGTGCTCCTGTTGACAGAATTATTGTATGCAAATTCTGCCTGTGGTAAAATCAAATCTCATCCTGTTGGCTTATCTCCAACCAAACATCTCAGCAAATTTCCCAAACTCCTATTCACCACCTCTGTCTGTCCATCAATCTGTGGATGATGTGATGAACTGAACTTCAAATCTGTCTTCAACTTCTTCCACAACGTACGCCAAAAATATCCAACAAACTTAGTGTCCCGATCTGAAACTATGGTCTTTGGCAAACCATGAAGTCTCACTACTTCTCTGAAAAACAATTCTGCTACATGAACAGCATCATTAGTCTTCTTGCAGGGAATAAATGTGCCATCTTTGAAAATCTATCAACTACCACAAAAATTGAATCGTGTCCCCGCTGTGTCCTCGGTAAACCAAGAACAAAGTCCATGCTGATATCCTCCCAAGGCTTCTCTGGTACAGATAATGGCTGATACAACCCTGTATTCTGCTTCACCCCTTTTGCCATTTGACATACTCTACAACTCTGTACAAACTTCTTCACATCTTTCTGCAACTGTGGCCAATAATAATTCTCACTAACCAAACCAAGGGTTTTGTCATGACCAAAATGTCCAGCCAATCCTCTGCTATGCTTCTCCTTGATGAGATTCTCCCTCATAGAACTTCGTGGAATGCACAACTGACTCCCTCTGAATAGCATATCATCCTGGATGATGAAATCCAACCATTTTGTCCTGTCTAGAGTAACAGGTTCTGTACAAGCTTTCCAAGCTTCACCAAAATCAGGATCCTCTGGATATAAATTCTTGAGTTCCTTGAACCCAACCACTTCAATCTGCATTTCTGTCAGCAATAGTTGCCTTCTGCTAAGAGCATCTGCAACCCTATTAGACTTTCCACTCCTGTGTTTCAAAACAAATGTATAACTCTGCAAAAACTCAACCCATTTCAAATGCCTTTGATTCAATTTTCCTTGACTATTCAAATATTGCAAAGCTTGATGATCAGTATACAAAACAAACTCTTTAGGAAGCAGATAATATCTCCACTTCTTTAATGCCTGAACTATAGCATAAAATTCTTGATCATAAACAGAATATTTCCTCTTGGCATCATTTAACTTCTCACTGAAATAAGCAACAGGTTTACCTTCTTGGCTCATAACAGCTCCTATTGCAGTACCACTAGCATCACAATCTACTTGAAACACCTTAATGAAATCTGGAAGTGCTAAAACAGGTTGTTCTGTAACTTTTTGTTTCAATAATTGAAAACTCTTTTCTGCTCCTTTAGTCCACTTAAACTCTTTTCTATCCCCTCTCATTGTTTCAGTCAAGGGTCCACAAATACTGCTAAAATTTCTGATAAACTTTCTGTAAAAGCTAGCTAGACCATAAAAAGATCTTACCTCAGTAGCACTCCTTGGAGTAGGCCATTCAAGGATAGCCTGTACCTTCTCTGGGTCCATTTTTAGACCTTCTACTGAAACTACAAATCCCAAATACACTAACTCATTCTTCACAAAACTGCACTTCTTCAAATTAATCAACAATTTCTCTTCTCTCAACTTCTCAAATACCATACGAATATGCATCATATGCTCATCCAATGTCTTACTAAAGATCAAAATATCATCTAGGTAAACAATGACAAACTTACCCAGAAATTCTTTCAGAACCTCGTTCATGAGCCGCATGAAAGTGCTCGGTGCATTGGTTAGCCCAAAAGGTATGACTAACCACTCATATAGTCCCTCCTTTGTCTTGAAGGCAGTCTTCCATTCATCTCCTTCTCTGATCCGAATCTGGTGATATCCACTCTTCAGATCTATCTTTGAGAAATACACAGCTCCACTCAAATAGTCCATAATATCATCCATTCGTGGCAATGGAAACCTATACTTGATTGTGATCTTGTTTATTGCTCTGGAATCTATACACATCCTCTATTCTCCATTCTTCTTTGGTGCTAATACTGTTGGTACAACACAGGGACTCAGACTCTCACGGATCAATCCTTTCTGTAACAGTTCATGTACTTGTCTGTTCAACTCCTCACTTTCTGCAGGTGTCATTCTGTGTGCTGCCTTATTCGGCAAACTCGCTCCTGGGATCAAGTCCATCTGATGACTGATCTTCCTAACTGGTGGTAATCTATCAGGCATGTTATCGGATACAATATCCTGAAACTCATTCAACAAATCTACAACTTCTACAGGAACATCTTCTACTTTCTCTTTACCAGCTTTTGGAATTAAAGCAAAAACATACATGCTCATGCCTCATACC
>BSBK01001589.1:520000-735000 GCA_027943335.1 Chamaecyparis obtusa
ACTCAAATCTATGAAATAAAAAATAGATATCACCTGAGTGTGATGTATATAACCCTCTGTCCTGCTCGGCAGCCTTGTATGTGTTCTGATAAACTAATTTTGCCTCTCATAAACCTTATGTCATAAACCTTGAGTCTAATCTCCTGATGTCCTTAGTGAATCTATTACTTCATGATACATGAGTATAATGACATCTTGACAATTATATACTAAACTTACTTGACCTAATTAGGGTTACATCATCTTAGAAAACCCAAGATCAACGGTATACAAAAATAACCTAGATCTACCAATACATAGGAATCATCACAAAAATTAATGATTACATCCATATTAAATATGTCTCCATCCTAGTAAACTGTTTATATGATTGGTGTAAACCATTTGCATAGATAAATGTGTCATTTCTTGTTTCACTCAGTAATCACTACATTCACTATTTGGTAAATTCTTGATGCTCGGTGTGTATGAATGCTCGCCAATCAGTAGCTCGTTACTCGATAAATTCCTGACACTTGGTAAGTATGCTCGGTCAACACTATATTTGGTTTAGCTTGCGGTTATGCCTTGGCTTTTCTTGGTGTGAGCATTGTGTATGCTTGACCAACTAAATTTTTGTCTCCTTATTCCATCCTTTACTGACTGAATAACTTGTTGATACTAATGACAATCCATTAATTCTCAAATAGAGATAACAATCTCTCCCTTTGGCATTAGTATCAAAACCTTATGTATATGTACCGATTAACTCAAAAATATATAACTCCATATAAGTACAAATTATATATACATAGAATCTTTTCTATTACAAACTCCCCCTTTGTGCATGCTCTCAGTAGTGTGAAGTACATAGTGGCACATAATGGCATATATACATAGTTTTCCCCCTTTTTGAAAGTAATGCCAAAAACAAAATGTACTTACAACTTATCAAAAATGTGCTTGTGGGTTTTCTACAGAGATGCTAAGAGGTTCTCTCATTCCTCTTTCAAGTTGTCAAGAGCAATGTGCTCAAGACCGACTTGTGCACACATGTGAAAAATATTCTCCAAAATTGAGATCTCGAGAGTAAAAACTAAGGATTTTTCCTTCTCAACATGTCTCTCCATTATCTTTAGTTGGGGAAGCAGCTCGACTTGTAGCTCGGTGACCTGGTCACTTATAGTATCTTCCTACTTCCTCAAATTAGATCTCAACCACCTAAGTTATTGAAATTTTAGTTATGCTTGTGAAAAGCATTAGGCTCCGTTAGAGATAAGTTTTCACTGTCTTGGATATCCTCTTCCAAACTTTTAATCTTCTCACTAACCCCGGTAGTGAAATGTTCAACAATGTATAATTTAAACAAAATCTGAATAATTTTCTAAGTAATAGATTCTAACTTGGTTATTACCATAGATAACTTAAACTTGTTGATTGCCACTTCTTGGCTGATGTTCTCTACAAGTTTCAATTGTATCTTTGATTCTACCCTTTCCTCTATTCTCTTTTCTACATCTATGTCAAGGGCATTTATGTGATTGGTTAGAGAAGAAAGCTAATCAAGTATGGGAATATCCTCATTAACATTGATCTCTGGAACTACTTGTTGTATAATATCTCTAACTTCCTCAAGTATCTGCTTGCTTTTTCTTTCTTTTCTCAATTTCTCTTATGCAGACTTCCTAGTGCACAATTCCCCTATTTTCTAAGTTCCTCAAGGTCTAAAGTTCCCAAGTCGTATGAAGGTATCTCAATTACCTCATCAAGTGTTATGTGACCCTTGCCATATTTCTTCTTCTTCTTTTTCTTCTTCTTCTCTGTTGGTGAGGATTTAAAAAATGGAACTATCTAGCTTTAATCTCTATATTTACCTTCTTAGGCTCGGTAGACACACTTTACTCTTTCTATTTCCTGATGACCTGTGTCCCAATTGATTGTCTAGGGTCGATAGTGGTATCTTTTTGTCTCTATTAGTTTACTTTCCTCTAGTACTTGTGATACATCCTCTATTTTCTTAGGCTCATTTTTCTTTGTTGTTCCCTGTTCTCTTGTTCATTGTTCTCCTGTAGTATCTTTTTTTTTTCTCAAGGTTTGATCCTTCGGGTTCCTTCTGTGATAAGATATCCACAGCTTGTACTAAGATAGGTAAATCACCTAGTATCACACTAGTTTTTGCCTCGGTGGGTGTTGATTCCTCAGCTTGATCTGCAGCGGTAGTAACATCTTCATCATGTTTAACATCGTCAAGATCTCCATGTGTGATGTTTTCAATAAGAACATCATTTTTTCCTATTATTAATGCTTGCTTGGGAGGATCTGTATACACTTCTATCTAGTGTGTCAGATAAAAATCAATAGCAATGGTAGTGTCTACTACCCCAGTGTCAGATAGATCAGTTGCTTCCTTGGTGGCCAGATCTGCATCATCCAAGTGTATACCTTTACCTTTTCTTCTACTCTTCTTCTCGGGTATCACTACCAAATCTAACTTATCATATTTTTCTCAGGAAGTGAGAATTATATTCCAAAGAAGTTTATTTTTCTCATCAACTTCTTCTAATTTGCCTCCCAGAATGTTTAGTGCTCTATTTTTCACTAAAAATCTCTTTTAATATTGTTTCACCATTTCTTCAATGTCAGGAACTAATAAAGTTGGCATAGCCAATATCAAAGAATGTTCCCTCATCTTTTTCTCAATGTGCAAGGAATATGTCCATCTTGCTGACACTTTATCATATAGACTTCTAGGTACAAATTTATTAAATTCTACTAGTACCTTCTTAAACTTTATCATCATTTGTATGATGGCTTCTTCTATCTTTTGTTGATCCTCGAAAAACATATGTACATACTGATTCAGCTTTGGGTTTCCAAGACGGCCAGTTTCCTTAATTGTTTTGGCTAACTCATCAATAGTTTGATTCTTTTTTACAATGAACTTAAACTTGTCTTGGTCTTGGTCTTCATCTTCTTCATCAATGCCATCCTTGGTCCTTATCAATTTCTCCTCTTCTTTGGTAGCTCAGAGGTGGCTTGTGCACCTCTCTTTTGGTATGTCTTAGTAGGAGTGGGCCTAGATATTTTTACAACTCCTTTCTTAAGAGGTAAAGAAGAAGTTGTAGTAGACCTTTCCTTGCTCTTGTTTGTACTTATGCTTGCTTCCTCTTACCAGTGGCCTTGACCAGTGTAGATTGTGTATCTTTATTTGAATCAATGGCCTCTTCATTCTATTCTCCTAATCCAATCAATAATTGTTCCTCGGTTGCCTTTTCAACTGGAATATCCTCAAATGCTTCATCCTCTTTTGCATCATCACCAAATTGTTTCAACAATTTGTCCATCATTTTCTTTAACTTCTTAGTCACCTCACTCCTACTAGATCCATTTTAATCCTATATTTGGCCTCTTCATAGGTTCCAAACCTAGTATCTTGTGGATCTTTGGGCTCAACAAGTAAAGCCTTTATTGACCTAGAAGCTCATTCAATGTCAATTTCATAGCCCATTGGTGCTAGCCATGTTTTTCTCAATTCAAGAGCCTTTATCAAAATGTGGTCAATGTCCACCAAGAAACAAATATCATCTTTGTACTACTCAACTAGTTGTCCTGGCATTCTACTTCTTTGGTTCATTCGGTTCTTGAATTTCTCAAAATATATATCCATGGTGCTGACAAAATCTTCTCCTAGACTTTGAATAAAATCATTTATTTGTAGAGTGACCGGCTGGTTAGTATCACAGTTAACATTACCAATTGAGGGGAAAACATTTTTCTCATAGAAAAATATGCAAAGTAGTAGTGATTTGAACTTACAAGTATTAGACTTTTTAGACTTGATGGTTTTCATGTTTTCCTCTAACTGCTTCAATAGTAACTCAGCAAGGTCCAACTGAAATCCTTTCTTCAAAGTTTTGTAAGTGATGTCCACAGCTCCATATAGAATGTTGTTAGGTCTACTAGATTGAAATATTTTATAGCCAATGACTTATTCTTTGAATCTTATCTCAGGATCAATAATGGTGTTGATTCTCATGCCTCTTCCATCCCATTTGGCTCTAGTAGCTTTCTCAAGCTCGATCCTCGGTGCACTTCTCAATGCTTTGACCTTGTCAGTTATGGGATAATCGACGACCACATGAATAATATCCCTGGTGATCTTCATAGGTTCATCCAACCATAATTTACTCATGTGCACATAGCTCAAAACAATCCTGATCAATTCATTCTTGAAAACCCTCGGGAAATATAAGGCATTGTCGGCTAATCTTTTAACCTCCAAATGTGTGTGATCATCTTTCAATTTCCTATTGATACTCAAATTTTGGAATGTGGATTGGAGCTCAAAATCACCAACCTCTTTGATTTTGTAGTGAACATATGTGTGAATGTCTTTGACCAATAAAACCCTAGAGGGTATGCTAAAAAATACTTCAATTTTATCAATTTACGATGCAACCTCTAGGTTTAGTTTATACTTCAGATCATCATAGGTTGTAGACTTGATTAGATTAACATTCTTCTCAACTCTAGTTTTATATTTCTCAACTATAGATGAGGAAGGCATCATTTTCCAATTTAGGGCTTCGAGAGAAATCAACTGTATAGCTCGATGAAAGTGAAACTTACTTAATGCTATGAAAAATCTTCTTAGAAACCTTCAAATCTGTGCTCAAATCACTCTTGAATATTTCTTCTCATCTCTTTAGTCGAAATCGCTCTGTTCTTCATGTTCACAATGTGAAAAATAACTAAGTCCATAGTGTATTTATAGCAAAATTTCAAATTCCCACCCAAACTTTTTGCATTAAATGCATGAGCTGACATGGCTCAGTAAGAATAGTTGTGCTTGGTGTACATACTTCAATAGATCATAAGCTCGCTTAACACTGGAACTTTTATTTGGTTAATACCATAACTTGGTTAACCTTTCCAATAGTCACCGACTAGCAAATAGATACTTGATCTTGTTTATACCAAATGTATACATTTAAAACTCAAAACATATAAAACTATAGTGCATCTTGTTTCATGCAGATTTGGTGTTAAAAAACTAGATATAAGGAATTGTTTGTTAGATATAATTGATTAGAATTTTCAATTCCATACATGCCTTTATGACTTAGGTGGAGGTGGTGAAGTCACCTAATCCAATGGATCAGTTGTCATCGACTGTATTTCTTGATCCTGCATTATCACTTAAAGCTTTTCTCCATATTGTGTTTCTTATCCTCATAATTTCCTCAATAGTATTACCATTTTCATATGTTTGTGTCTCTGGTGCTCGGTCTCTGCAATCCTTACTTAAGTGACCAACTTTGTGACAATGTAAACATGCCATACTAGTGCTTGTCTAATTGCGAGATCTTCCTCTCTAGATCTTTCTCATGCAACTTGCTACTATATGACCATACCTTCCACATTTTGTATAATTAACCCATGTTTTATAATCCCAAGTATATCCATTACCTTTTATTCTCAGTTGATAGGTTTTTTTATGTTCTTTCGGTGTCCAGACTTGCTTCATTTTTGTCCTAAATTCTTGTGGAATGTATCCATGCATGTTGCTAGTGCAATAATGTTTCTCCATGTAGGGTTTCTTAGGAGTCCTATTCAACTTATATCTACACTCATGTTCCTGATGTCCATACTTGTTACAATTATACCAATAACCATTAAACTTAGGAGTAGATTTAGGAATACCTTTTTCTTTGCTCCTGCAAACATTTGTTGTGTGGCCCAGTTTTCCACAACGATAGCATGATAGTTTCTTTGGCCATTGGTTAGTGTGGGAATTATTCTTTTGTTCAACTTGTCTTGATGAATCTCCCTACTCAGTGTAGCCTAACCCAGTACTACTGCCAAGTCCTCTTTGATTAATCATAAATTCATCTATTTTCTTAGAACTATCTTCAGCTTTCTTGATCATTTCATTATTTCATTACATTTTGACTTCATTTTTCAATTTTTCATTTTCTTCTCTTAGTTCATTGATGACTTCTAGTTTCCTAGTAAGCTCATTAGTTACTCAGTTGACTTTATGACTTATAACAACCATCTGATTGGAGATTTAAAGGTAATGCTCAATGAGTCTTAGTATCTCAAATTCAATCTCTTGTAGCTTCTCAGTCATTTGTCTCCTATCTTCAATAGCCAAGTTTCTCTCAACTTATGCTTGTCTAGCATTGTTCATAACATCAATCATCCTAACCATTTGTGTCTCTTGACTGATCTCTAGAGATTTGACTTGTTCATTAAGATGAAGATTCTTTTTAGATAGATCTGATATTGCTCCTTCAGATGCATCAAATATGCTACTTGACCCAGATCTGGTATTTTCAAATGGGTCATCTATCTCTTCTTCATGGTAATCAATCTCACCATACTAAATAGCCATATCCTTCCTTTGAATCAGTAACTTCTTCAGTTCATCTTTGCCTTGCTTGAATTGTTCAGTGAATATTTGCATATGTATCCTTTGATTCTCAATAGTCTTATCCAACTTATATCTTTCCATCCTTAGATCTTTTCCTCTTTAGTTGTTAAACTTCCTTAACAAGAGATCTATCTCTTATATCTATTGTTGGGATTAGAAAGATAAAGTACTAAGAGGGGAGGGGTGAATCAGTACCCTCTAAAACTTTTAACACTTAACCCTTTAAAATAGTAGTTATTAACTAATTGACTGATTCCTTGTTTGAAACATACATTTATATAATTGAAAATGCAAAGTGCATGTAAACAAAACAATAAATCATCCATGAAAATAAGTACTCACGACAAAGATATTTTGGTAATGCAGAAAACCTTGTTAGAAGGTAAAAACTGTGGTAGGGATGACACCCACAAATTCTTCACTACCATAGTAAATAAAGTATGTCAGTTAAGGCTACGATTTTTTATCACTTCTGATGATCTTACCTTGTTAGGAGTAACAAAAGGTTGACTAGATCTACCTTTTGAAAGAATTTTAGTAACATAAACAAGTTTGCACTCAATTGAGAGATTTATAATAAGATGGTTAAGTCTACTCTGTTAAGAGATTTAAATGTGCTACAATGGTTAAATTGATAACAATAGAATATCTGTAAAATGACAAATAATACTTGTCTAATTCAGATCTATGAAATAACAAATAGATATCACCTCAGTGTGATGTATATAACCTTCTATCCTTCTTAGTAGCCTTGTATGTGTTATGATAAACTGATTCTTCCTCTCATAAACCCTGAGTCTAATCTCCTAATGTCCTTAGTGCGGCTACTACTTCATGACACATGATAATAATGACATCTTCATAATTATATATCAAACTTACTTAACCTAATTAGGGTTACATCATCTTATAAAACCTAAGATCAACGGTATACAAAAATAACCTAGATCTACCAATACATAGGACTCATCATAAAACTTAATGGTTACATCCATATTAAATATGTCTCGATCCTAGTAAACTATTTATATGATCGGTGTAAACAATTTTCATAGATAAATGTGCCATTCCTAAAAACTATGTTGTTTCATGTTTGACTCGATAATCATTGGATTCACTATTCGATAAATTTTTTATGCTCGATGTGTATGAATGCTTGGTGATCACTAGCTTAGTACTCGGTAAATTCCTAACACTCGGTAAGGATGCTCGGTCAAAACTATATTTGATTTAGCTTGAAGTTTTGCCTTGTCTTTGCTCACCGTGAGGGCTTTGTATGCTTGACCACCTAACTTGTTGTCTCCTTATTCCATCCTTTACAAAGTGAATAACTTGTTGATACTAATGAAAATCCATTAATGCTCAAATAGAGATAACAACTTGGATATCTTGATCTTCAATGCTTGCCTTCAAATCTTGAATCCAACTACTTAATTGTTCTCAAATGCTTGAAAATATTGATAGATTGATTGAAAAATGCTTGAGTATAGTTGTGTTATAATCCATCATTTTAGGATTTAAAATTGATATAGGCCAACCACAAAAGAAAATATCCTGATAAAACCCTACCATCCAACTTTAGGTAAAATCTAGGTCCCAAAACCCAAGGACATATCACCATTGGTGATATATCCCATGAGAAATAGGCCAAAATTTGAAAAAGATGTTGGGGAGAATGAAAATATCTAGAAAAAGATGAATCAACCTATCGGGATCAAGCATAATGGACAATCAGATCTTGATATCATCAAAATGAGTCTAATAGGTCCTATTAAGACATCTAATCATGGGTGCTAACTTTTCTAGGATGATAAAAAAAATAATAATGAGAAGAAGAAGAAGCACCATGCCAAAGATAAAGGAAAGAAGATAGTAAGAAATATTATCCACCTCTAGAGCAATTTAAAGAAAAATATTATCCCCTTAGGACCTCTTATGTTACCCACAACCCCTTAAGACACTCTACCTAACCTTTATCCATCCCTTACACTATCTTAAGACATGTCAAGAAACCTTAAGACATACTAGGATCAATTACTATAATGTAGGATTCCTTAGGACAACTTATTGCACCTATGACCCATTAACATTCTAGGACTCTTATCTAGATCCCTTATGAAATCTTAAAATAGATATGAAACCTTAGGACCCCCAAGACCCATTAAAGAATCTTAGGATGTCCTAGGACCACTTCTAGACCACTTATCACATCTATGACCCATTAACATTATTGGACCATTATACATGCCTTATGACATTTTAATACATGTACATGACCTCTTCAGATCCTCAAGACCCATTAACATATCTTAGGTTGTCCTATGACACATTTATGTATCTTAGATTCAATTAATACATATGAGGATCGACTAAAGTAACCTAGGACCTCTTATATTACCCACAACCCCTTAAGAAACTCTACCTGACCTTTATCCATCCCTTACACTATCTTAAGACACATCAAGAAACCTTAAGACATACTAGGATCAATTAATGTAGTGTAGGATCCCTTAGGACCACTTATTGCACCTACGACCCATTAACATTCTAGGACTCTTATTTGGATCTCTTATAAAATCTTAAAGAAAATATGAAACCTTAGGACCCCCAAGACCCATTAAAGAATCTTAGGATGTCCTAGGACCACATCTAGACCACTTATCACATCTACGACCCATTAACATTATTGGACCATTATACATCCCTTACGACATTTTAAGACATGTTTATGACCTCTTCGGATCCTCAAGACCCATTAACATATCTTAGGTTGTCCTATGACACATTTATGTATCTTAGATTCAATTAATACATACTAGGATCCACTAATGTAACCTAGGACCCCTTAGGACCTCTTATGTTACCCACAACCCGTTAAGACACTCTACCTAACCTTTATCAATCCCTTACACTATCTTAAGACACATCAAGAAACCTTAAGACATACTAGGATCAATTAATTTAATGTAGGATCCCTTAGGACCACTTATTGCACCTACGACCCATTAACATTCTTGGACTCTTATCTGGATCCCTTATGAAATCTTAAAACAAATATGAAACCTTAGGACCCCCAAGACCCATTAAAGAATCTTAGGATGTCCTAAGACTACTTCTAGACCACTTATCACATCTATGACCCATTAACATTATTGGACCATTATACATCCCTTATGACATCTTAAGACATGTATATGACCTCTTCAAATCCTCAAGACCCATTAACATATCTTAGGTTGTCCTATGACACATTCATGTATCTTAGATTCAATTAATACATATGAGGATCCACTAATGTAACCTGGGACCCCTTAGGACCTCTTATGTTACCCATGACCCCTTAAGACACTCTAGGATCCTTATTTATACTTTATGACCTCTTATGTTACCCACGACCCCTTAAGACACTCTAGGACCACTTATTGCACCTACGACCCCTTAACATTCTAGGACTCTTATCTGGATCCCTTAGGACCCCTTAGGACCTCTTATTTTACCTACAACCCCTTAAGACACTCTAGGACCCTCATCTATACCTTAGGACCTCTTATGTTACCCACAACCTCTTAAGACACTCTAGGACCACTTATTGCACCTACAACTCATTAACATTCTAGGACTCTTATCTGGATCCCTTATGAAATCTTAAAACAAATATGAAACCTTAGGACCCCCAAGACCCATTATAGAATCTTAGGATGTCCTAGGACCACTTAGACCACTTATCGCATCTATGACCCATTAATATCATTGGACCATTATACATCACTTATGACATTTTAAGACATATATGACCCCTTCAGATCCTCAAGACACATTAACATATCATAGGTTGTCCTATGACACATTTATGTATCTTAGATTCAATTAATACATATGAGGATCCACTAATGTAACCTAGGATCCCTTAGGACCTCTTATATTACCCATGACCCCTTAAGACACTCTAGGAACCTTATCTATACCTTATGCCCTCTTATGTTACCTATGACCCACTAACATTCTAGGACTCTTACCTGGATCCCTTATGAAATCTTAAAATAAATATGAGGACCCATTCATTTATCTTAGGTTCTATTAATTGATATGAGGACCTATTGTCACCCTAAACAACTAGGTTAAGACCTATTAATAGAATTAGTACATGCGAGGACCCTTAAGACCTAATAAGATCACTTACTTGACCTAATAGGACCTATTAATACCAATTAGTACATCCTAGGACCCTTAAGACATAATAAGACCACTTACTTGACCTAATAGGACTTCTTAATACCAATTAGTATATCCTAGGACCCTTAAGACCTAATAAGACCACTTAGTCAACCTAATAGGACCTATTAATACCAATTAGTACATCTTAGGACCCTTAAGACCTAATAAGACCACTTACATGACCTAATAGGACCTATTGATACCAATTAGTACATCATAGGACCCTTAAGACCTAATAAGACCACTTACTTGACCTAATAGGACCTATTAATACCAATTAGTACATCTTAGGACCCTTAAGACCTAATAAGACCATTTACTTGACCTAATAGGACCTATTAATACCTATTAGTACATCTTAGGACCCTTAAGACCTAATAAGACCAATTACATTACCTAATAGGACCTATTAATACCAATTAGTCCATCCTAGGACCCTTAAGACCTAATAAGACCACTTACTTGACCTAATAGGACCTATTAATACCAATTAGTACATCTTAGGACCCTTAAAACCTAATAAGACCACTTACGTGACCTAATAGGACCTATTAATACAAATTAGTCCATCCTAGGACCCTTAAGACCTAATAAGTCCACTTACCTGACCTAATAAGACCTATAATGTTATATATTTAGATATTTGTTTCCATTTTACACACAGTTATAACATGTAATCAAGTACTTAATTATTAACACTTAGCTTTCACATGTTATGTATCTAGATGGCCACTCAGGACACATCTCAGACTCCTGATATACATACCATTTTTCATATTGTTGATACAAAGATGGCTCGACTTAGAGAGTCCATCTATACATCTTTAGGAGATAGTATATATAGAGATACTTGTGCCACTATATTGACCAATTTGGAGGTGATGAGTGCTAGATTGAGATCTCCCTCCTCCACACCTCAAGTAGTTGACACTATTTTTTGAGAGTTGAGGGTTGAGGTCTTAGGCAATGTTTCCTTGGTGATAGTTCAGAGCCTTGTCCCCAAGAAAATCATCAAACAAAAGGTTTTCCCATATTATGGTGGGAAGGCCATTGTGAGGGCATATCAAGTCACATGGTGTGTCATTCCTTAGATCACATGTATGATATACCCTTGATTTCTTGTAGCACATGGTCGTTATCCAAATAATAACCAAATTCCATTATATTTTGCACAATAGTTATACATTGAGTTTTGTTTGGGACTCAAGGTCAACTATTTAGATCTTCTACCATATTATGGTCAATAGTGCAATAGTGTTGTAGACTATGATCAGTATCGTAGGGATGATCAAGTTGTACAGCCTCATAGACAATTGGTTGGGGATAGGACTCCAGTAGTGGCACCGACGATGGCTGCTACTGTAGATAGAGTCACCATTGCTTCTCAGAGGGGAGTAGTAGATAGTATAGGACAAATTGCTTCTATAGCCACATCCATCACTTCAAATTCAGTAGGAAGATAAATTTTGATGAGATAGAGTAGAGCCAGATCATCTTCTGAGGCTTTTTCTAGTACTACTATAGGTGTGGCTGATGAGACATATAGAGATGTAGGTCTTCTTGCACCTAGAGAGATACGAGCACTTTCGGGTCATCATAGTCATTTAGATATGGCCCTTTAATTTTTGGAGGATCTCCTACAGTCCTATTCTCATATTGTTGACATACACAGGATCCTAATACATTCAATCAAGGATTTCATTGGACTTGCATGGGGTCTTGTAGTTCCATTGGAACATGAGGCACCATCTACTAGTCAGGCACAACATAGTGCAGAGCGCTCTACACCCACAGATCACTTTACAGATGTAGAGCTAGGTATACATACTGGAGATGTACGTATCACCACTAAGGGCCTAGACACTTTTGATGAGAAATTGGGTGGGTTGAGTCAGGTGGACGTTGGCACTGATGTTGGGTCATTTATGGATATGTTATTGCATCCTGATGGTT
The DNA here is from genome assembly GCA_027943335.1 of Chamaecyparis obtusa. Lineage (NCBI taxonomy): Eukaryota > Viridiplantae > Streptophyta > Pinopsida > Cupressales > Cupressaceae > Chamaecyparis > Chamaecyparis obtusa. Next base: position 532,584 of record BSBK01001589.1, read on the forward strand.
CATGTTCTACATCACTCCCCTCCCAGCTAGTGTCACCCCTACACTCCTCATTACTAGAGAGGTATAGGACTGAAGGTGGTGTGGCTGATGTAGTTTTAGTTGATGATATGATGGTGCAATGTGTTGATGATCATCCTGCTCTTGAGACCTAGGTACATATAAAAATTTCCTTTCTTTTTTCTTAGGAGTTTTAGCGAATAATTAATTATAGACATTTGTATTGTTGTTTGTTCAATGTATAATATTTTGCAGACATAGTTAGCAGAGCACGTTACCTCTAGTGTGGGCTTAGAGTATCTTCATATGAGAGATCCATTTGATGTGACACCTACTAGTGGTCAGGTAAGTTTTAGATATATGTATGTTTAAGCATGCATGTGTACACATCTATTTATATATTTCAAGTACTTTCCATAATATATATACTATGCACATGTATATATTCAATTATTGTACTAACTTTACAAGGGTCAATTTCTACTTTACAGTCAGAGGATGCTTTTCATAGGAGCGATTCAGCAGATGTGGCACCTAGTAGTGGTTAGGTAAGTTTTAAAAATATGTAATTTTAAACATGCATTTATAATACTTTTATTAATTTAGATTATTATGTTAGAAAGTAAATTCCACCAAGATAACTGAGAGGGGAGGGGGGGGGGGGGTGAATTAGTTATCTGACAAGTATAACTTTTATCAACTTTAATAGATATTAACTATGTAAGCAATGTAACCAACAACCATAGAAAGATATTCATACACGATAACATAATGACACAAGATATGTTAACTAGGGAACCTCTTGATCAAAGAGTAAACCATAGTGGGAATGATGCCCACAAAAGATGCACTAATATGAATATTCCTTGTGAAAGGATGGACTTTGTTAGAAGTCTTATGAAATACATTAAGTACATATGAATCCTTGTTAGGAAATTTTGAATCCTTGTTAAAATATTCTAACTTTGTTAGGAGTTATGGAAGATAGAAGGACCCACTGCCCAAATAGCTTCAGGGTAAGATCACTGAACTCACTGTCCAAATGATCTTTATATTACTCAATATAAAAATACCAAAATATTACTGACCTCAACAATCTAATACTCCTTCTCTGACTGTGCCAAGCCACACCAACTCCTTCAAATCTCAATACCAGATCTCAGTACTTCGCATATCCTCTTTCAAAAATTTTCTTTCATAATACTTGCATTCATCACACTTCATATTAAAACAAGGAAAACATTCCTTCCTTTATACCACACTCAATTAATTAGAAATGATTTGGCATACAAATTACAAAATAAAAATTTCCACACGTTACATCAAAATTACACAAAACTTTTAGCTTCCAATCAATATAATTCTTCACTCATGTGACCTCAGATCTTGTGCTATCATCCACATCACTATCAACATGTCTTCAACTTCTCTCTAACTATGCATAACTAGATTCCCTCCCGATTAGGAGATATCATCCGATTTCCACAAATTGCTACTCAGGAACACTGCCTAAATACTGCTTCCACTAAAATGAACATAACTTCCATAAATAAAAGATTTACTATATATGCTCTTAACCATGATCTTATAACACATCATAGAGTAAGTCCTCAACATTGCATAGCTTCATATTCAATATTCCAAGTGCACTAACTCAAACACTGTCTGCTCCTCTGCTAATCGTCAGTAGATCACTATGTTGACATCAATGACAATCACAGTCATGAATGCAAAAACAACTACTAAAAAATGTTTGCTAATACTTCCCTATAGGATATATTAAGCATTCATTCCTAACAATCTCTCCCATTGGCATTGATGGCAACATATATGAAAAAACATCCAAGTTCCATAAATCCAACACTACAACATTGTTGCTCTAAAAATACTTTCAAGTCCTCTTCATCAATCAAATCTTGCTTCGTTTTCCTATTCAGTTCTCTCCAATAGATGGTACAAATATTTTTTTCAAGTACACTTCTCCCCCATTGACATCAATGACAGATGTTTCATCATTATGTCAAAAACAACTTCAATGTCGAAAGACACTATTCAAAAAATACATTCACTAGAGTTCTCATGACTTAGCTCAGATACACATACTCCCCCATAGAGGAAGTACCCCCATCCAATCTAGAAGAAAGATAAGGCACATGTACCACTAGATGGATGCAACAATCTGCATCACTTCTCAAAAGTAGGTTGGGGCATAACCCCAAGCATACCTCTTAGATACTCAAATATATCCTTAGGCAAAGGTTTTGTAAATATGTCTACTATCTGCTCATTTGTGCTTATGTACTCAAGTCTAACTTCTTTCTCAACAAATTTATCTCACACTACATGATACTTTATCTCTATATGCTTTGTCTTACAATGTAACACAAGGTTCTTAGACATACTAACTGTGCTAGTGTTATCACAATGTATAACAATAGGCTCAACAAATTTTACTCCAATATCCTTCAGTATTTGTTTCATCCAAATTATCTGATTACAATTGTTTTCTACTGCTACATACTTTGCTTTTGTTGTACTTTGTGAAATATAATTCTACTTCTTTCTTAGCCAAGAAACCAATCTTCCTCCAAGGAAAAATACTCCACCATTGGTGCTCTTTTTATCATCAACACTACCTCCCCAATCAGCATCTATATATTCACATAGGGTAAAATCATCAGACTTTTCATACCACAATCCATACTTAATTTTGCCTCTTAAGTACCTCAATATCCTCTTTATTGCTGCATAATGTGATTCTCTAGGTTCATCTTGAAATCTTGCTACAATTTCAATTGAATGTGTTATATCAGGTCTTGTATGAGTTAAATACTACAATCCTCTAATCATAGATCTGTACTTCTTCCATTCCACTACATGAGTCTCATTTGTGCTAGATAACTTGTGTCTAGTTGCCATAGGTGTTCCAATTGGTTTATAGTTCTTCATTCCAAATCTCTTCAATAAATCATTCAAGTACTTTTTTTGATTTACAAAGATACCATCACTGTTATGTGTTATTTGCAATCCCAAAAACTATTTCATTTCACCAATCATACTCATTTCAAATTCAATCTTCATTTCATCTACAAATTTATCACTGGCTTCATCTTATCCTCCAAACATAATATCATCAACAAAAATAACTACAACCAAAAAACCATTTTTAATTTCTTTTGTATACAGGTTGATATCAGTTGTTGCTTTTGTAAATCCTAATTTCAATAAATACTTATCCAATCTCGCATACCAAGTTCTACATGCTTGCTTCAATCGATATATAGCTTTCTTCAGTTTACATACCATGTGTCCTTTAGTTAAAGGAAAACCTTCAGGCTTCTCAATGTAGACTTCTTCTTCTAATTCTCCATTTAGAAATGTTGACTTCACATCCATCTAATACACTTTGAATTTCTTAAAAGTTGCATAAGCCAAAAACATTCTGTACTGCTTCAATTCTTGCTACTGGTGCAAAAGTTTCTTCATAAACAATTCCTTCTTTCTATGAGTATCCTTTACATACCAATATTGCTTTGTTCCTTACAACTTCTCCTTGTTCATTAATCTTGTTTTTGAATACCCATTTTGTTCCAATAACATTTTTATCTTTAGGTCTAGGGACTATTGGCAATTTAGCTGAGTTGGTTACATTGATGTTGTCATTATGGAAACATATGATCCACATCAAGATCGCACAGGTCAGAGAGCTAGTATGTTAGAGTGCAATATGAAATTTTCTAAGTATGAGACAATGTGTTTTTGCTAGTGAACCAGGAGACAGTTTTTTTTGGAGACATTGATTGGAGTAAGTTTAGTGCTTGCGCACTTGAACATAGACTCTATGGTGACTAATGATGACTCATCTCAGAGTGCAAGTTACTACAGCATGTACGGAAGGAGTTATGACAGTTTTGCTCAAGATAGTGTTATGCTGACATGACAGATTTTGAAGACAGAATTGATAAAGAGTTAAGGGATTATTTTGTTTATCAAAATAATGACTTAACAATATAAAGGGACGACATCCTAGATGTTAACCCTTGGATAAAGTTATTTTGTAATATGGCAGCTGACCAGAAAAGTTATTAGCCTTAATAACTTGTATAAATGTAATTGTAAATTGTAAAGAAGTATGATAGTAATAGCAATAGTGATATGATGTGAAATATGATGTACATGTAATTGCAATAGTGAAATAGTAGTGAAGAGATATTGATTCAAGCAGTATAAGGTTATGTACCTTAACCTCCTTTTGTAATCAGTGAATATTGTACATTACTTTTTTGGGCAGTGGGCTCATCTGGTAATCACATTTTGTACTATCAACTCCTAACAGAGTTACGGCTTCTAACAAGGCCTATAGTCCCTTAATTAGGACTAAGACACTATATGCTTGTAATAGACTCCTAACAGGGTCAACATCCTTAACAAGATACTTTTGGTTAGTGGACCTTTGTGGGTACCATCCCCACTGGGGTTTTCCCTTGGTCAGGGTTTCCTGGAGAATAAATAGTGTTATGAGTTCTTTAGTTTTATTGCTATGCACATTGTTTAGGTTTCTATGTTATGTATGCATTAATATTATCTATTATATCCATAATTCGTCAAAAGTAAAAGTTTGTGGAATACTAATTCACCCCCCCCTCTCAGTATTCCCTATTTCTAACAATTGGTATCAGAGCTTAGTTACTCGGAGAAGAATCATTCAAGGGAAGCCTAGTAGCTTGAGTAAGATCTCTATGGATATGGATCAACTACAAAAAAATCTTGAATAAGCTCTTGAACATATTGACTTGCTTACTAATGAAAGAGACATTCTGAAAAGTAAATATGATGATGCAAAGAACCTCATTGAGAAATTGAAAAACAAGTTGGAAGATTTGAAATCTGAAAAGGAATCTGAATTTCTTATTGAAGATTGTGATGACAATTTAGAAAAAGAAAATGAGATCCTTAAGCATGAACTAAAGATATCAAATCTGAGACTAAGTCTGAAAGATGGAAACAACAAGAATGAAGAAAATCTAAAATATGAGAATGAAAAGTTGAAGATTGAGAATGAAGGACTAAAATCTAAACTTGGAAAAGTAACATCTGAACTTGAGAAAGTCAATTTGTAGTATGCTAAACTTGAGAAATACAATACAATTGTGAAAGGTGAACTGACTCAATCCAAACAACAATTTGAAAGGCTATATTCAACTAGTGAGAAGATTGATGAACAAATATCTTATCAGAAACCATTCTATGATAAAACTGGTCTTGGATTTAATACATTCAAAACAATTGAAGAAAGAAAGGAACTAGATCTGAAAATATCTGAAAGTATAGATGAAAAGAAGTCTGATGAGATCAACAAATTTCAAGATACACCTAAGAAGGAAGAACCACTTAAGTAAGAGGAATCATCTAAAGGTATGGAAAGAGAATTCGAAGGTAGATGTTTTACTTGTAACACTATTGGTCATATGAAAAGAGATTGCATAGGTAAGCAATTTAAACCCCTTAAAGGTTATTGTTATAATTGTCATGGTTTTGGACATAGAGCTATTGAATGTAGAAAATCTAAATTTATTGAGAATAACAACAATGGTAGAATGTTTAGGAATACTAACCATGCAGATAAGAGACCTACTAAAGATATGAATAGAAGAAATGGAGTAATATGTTACAGATGCAACAAAGTTAGACACATTGCTAGAAACTGCAGATCATAGATCAATCCACCTAGACTAAGATATGGGAACAATGGAATTATTTGTCACATATTCAACAAGATTGGACATAAAACAAGGTTTTGTAGAATGAATAATGGATTTTTTCATCCCAACCCTAACCCTAGAAGTCATGCAAGAAGGAATGAAGATGCAAGTAACAGACAGAAAGCATGTTGTAGTAACTCAGATGAAGTAAAGTTTGTTAAAAGCACAGATCAAGGAGACATAGTCAACATTGAAGGCAATTAGAAAGGTGAAGTATCAAATGGTAAGAATGAATCCTTACCTGACCTATCTCAAAGCACTTAATTTATAAAAATTATAGTAGATTAGGAAATTAGATTAGTGTAGAAGTAGATGTATGATGAATTAAGTCTTGCACAGTTAATGAAAGGTATTATATGATGTTCTAATGCTATGGTTAAGAGTGTAAAGAAAAATATTATGTTTAGCGAGATCGCAAGAAGTTTTAAGTTTTGCAGGTTATCAGAAACAACTTTTTGGAAAGAAGCGGCAAAAGAATTGAATACGATGTCAGATCTAAGTGAGATTGAAGTAATAAAAGGTTACAATCGGTATTATTTGATCATCAAAGTGAATACAAGTGTTAAGGAGCTCAAAGAGCAATGATTTGGTGAAGAATTTGAGTGTTGAATCTACGCAAGCCCTAAAATTGCAAAATTGAGGTATTTTACTTGGCAGATCTTTGAATCGAAAAAAGGAATTAGAAGTAATCATGGATGTTTCTTTGATTCACAATGTTAGAGATAAAAATAGACCTAGAATGAAAAGGGAACCAATAGAACCCTTGGAAGATGATCCTAGGTTAGCTTTATCATCTGTACCAGATGGAGTCTTACATTTAGAGAATGTTAGAAGTTATCTTGGATGCAAATTAGAGACTATCAGTGATAGTGATTTCACCAAGGAGTATCAGAAGATTTACAACCAGGACATGTCATTGAGAGAAGGATTTGAACATTTGAAAGACAATGAAATCATTAAGTATGGATTGCAATATGAATTTGATAATGAAGAATGCACTAAGATAATCCTTAGCAGAATTCATAATGGGAAGTTTTGGTTAGAAGATAGAGTGATAGACATCACAGTTGATTTGATTCATGAAGTTACTGGACTATCTAAAATTGGAGCCATTCCTTTAAATGAGAAGAACATGAGGAAAATAGTCATTGAAAAACACTAATTCATCCTATAATGGTAGAGGAATTGTGATTAGTAAGATCCAACAAGATGATGTTAGATACTTATGCAAAATCCTAACAACTAAGTTTTGTGCAAATTCAAGAGAGGATGACATGGAAACTGGAATGGTACACATAGCTTACTTGATGTGTGTTGATAACGTGCAAGTCGATATGTGTGAGATTATGAGAATACAACTATTTGAGAATTTGGAAAAGATCAAGAAGACAAAGTATGCACAATTTAGATTTTCATCTTTGATCACTTACATGTTTTTTCACCTATTGAGAAGATTTCGTTACACCATTGGAAATGACTAGAATGATGGACTAACTACTATGGAAAGGATTAATAAAATGTATATGAGGCATGTTATTGACAAAGTGAATGAGAGTGCAATGTTGGTAATAAAAACATTTTAGAATTTGGTAACTAGCAGATCAAGGATCCCACAATCTCTTGTGGAGAATTACAAAAATGAAGTATGTTTTATGGTTGATACTGACTTTACTTACATTGAAGCAATAGAACCAAGAGTTGAGTTCATAGACCCTCTTGGCTATGAAATATCTAAAATTGAGACAGAAGAGTATGTGTCTAGGTTATTTAAGTGCAAGATTGATACTCACAGTAACAAATTTGGAACTTTTGAAGAAAATTTCAATTCTGCGAAAGCTATACTTGAAGAGAAACAATCTAAGAAAAGAGTTGAGAGTACTATTAAGAAAATACTAAAAGATACAGGAATGACAGAGCAATAATTCTTAGTAGCAAAGCAGACAGCAACAGCAGCTAGAGAAATTGGTCAGAAAGAGATTTTGTCTGTACCTCCATTATCATCAATTGCAATATAGCAAGGAGTTACACAAGTCAAAGTGAAAGAAGAAGAAACAGAGAAGGAACAAGAAGCAAGTAAACCTACTAGGTCAACCTCCTCCACACCTAGCAAGAAAATAAAAGAGATTGCTACTAGACCTGGTAAGAGGTAGAAAACTTTGGTGCCACCAGTTCCTAGGAAAGTTGTAGAGATTAAAGATGATGATAGTTTCGTTAAGAAGAAAGCCTAGAAACCCAAAGTTGAAAGAGTGAATGAAGAGATTATACAAGATGGAAACTTCACTAAGATGAATAAATACTATGACCTCTATGACTATTCAAAGAGATTGAACCTTGAAAATGCAATGGTCAAGCATATGATTCTAACTGATAAGAAGTTTGACACAATTCAAGGTAAGATACCTAATGATTTATTCAAGAAACTTGTAAATTGGAAGAAGAGAGCATCAGAGGAAGACACATCTATCAGAGAAAAACTTGTGAAGAAACTTTTTGATGTAAGAGATTATCAACATCTTAAGTAGATTATGAAGGCTCTTAGCACTCATTTAACGACAAAAAGGAGAACCATTCAGATTATGGCAGGACAATATGAGGAAGTTAATACAAAGATAGAACAAGCAATAATTAAGGTCATGGCAGAAAATGTTAGAGAACCATCAGTTGCAGCAAAGAAAGCAAAAGAAGCAAAACAAAAGGACATTCCCTCTCCACCGGCTATTAACATTGAAGAAGCAGTTATGGATGTTGAAGGTACAAAGATCACCTTGGATACTGATGATAATGTATTCAAGAATTTGGAGAACATTGTTGACAATTCAGCTCTTGATGAACTAGATACAACTACAGAAGCACAATAGACCCAAACTATTGTTGAAGAACCCAAAGTGACAGAGGTACAAGCACCTATCCCCTCTAAAGAAGAAATCAGTCTTACACCTGAGACTGGAAAGAAGAAGCAGATTGGATCTTTGATTGAGGATTTAGGAAAAGAAGTAGATGATGATGATCAGATGGAATTGATCACATCTTTGAACAAAATCATTGGAAAGAACAAGAAAGTTAAAAGTCTTGAAGGATGTCTAAAGGAGCTTACTAAGAAGTTACACGGTGTCATAACTACACAAATTGTAGAAATTGATCCTCTACAGAAAGCAAAGAAAGTAATGAGCACTTTTGATGATGAGTTCACAAACTTATCTGAGATTGCAAAGGTAAAATCACAAGTAGCTTATGAGGCTAAAACACTTTTGAACATCAGTTAGAATATCAAGAATGATATCAATAATCTTGATATTTGTATAAAGGACTTGAAGAATTTGGAAAGAGGAAAATCTTTGTACATTCAGTGTACAAAATCAGAGACCCTTGTAGTAGCAGAAGAATAGAAAATGAAGATGAAGGAAGCAGAAATTCAGAATGAAACCAACCTTCTTTCTAGCCCCATTGTAAAGATATTTGATGTTGAGAAGAAGATTCATAAGTTATTTGATGAGATCAGAGTTTTGCAAGATGAAAAGGATAAAAAAATGAAAATATTTACTCTTTTAAGAGAGCACACTTCTATGAAGCTGAGTGTTATTAAAGGACAATTGGAAGAATGTCTTTCAGCTAAGACATCTTTTCAGAAGTTTAGTTTTGAGAATCTCCAAGCATGTGAGATAGCAGCTTCTGGACTATGTGCACTACTCAGTGTGGTAGACTCCATCAAGAAATGATGGGAGAAAGAATTAGAGACAATGAAGATTGATTTTGCAAATTATGTTGCAAGCCTGCCGACTTTGCAATATTGAATCAAGGTAAACCTTTTTTTTAACACAGTTTTGTAACCCTCCTTACCTTTATTTTGTCATTGTTGTCAAAAGGGGAGAGATATATAGCAGAAAATTGATTAAGGATTGATACTCTTAGCAGGAGTACTGTACAAAGATAAGATTTTTCAGAGTTATAAGGATAGTATATATATATTTTATACTATGGCCACAATTTTGAAGTTTTTGAGTTTAACACTTAGCCAATTTTCTCATATGTTGCCACCAATGACAAAGGGGGAGATTGTTGGAAATTTGGCCAAGTTGGTTAAATAGATGTTTTCATTATGGTAACATATGATTCACATGAAGATCGCATAGGTCAAAGAGCTAGTATGTCAGAGTGCAATATGAAATTGTCTAAGTATGAGACAATGTGTTTTTGCCAGTGAACCAAGAGACAGTTTTGTTTGGTGACATTGATTGGAGTAATTTCAGTTCTTGCACACTTGAACATAGACTCTATGGTGACTAATGATGACTCATCTCATAGCGCAAGTTAGTACAACATGTACAGAAGGAGTTATGATAGTTTTTCTCAAGACAGTGTTAAGACGACAAGACAGATTTTGAAGACAAAATTGATAAAGAGTTAAGGGATTTTTTTTTATCAAAATAATGACTTAACAGTATAAAGGGACAACATCCTAGATGTTAACCCTTGGATAAAGTTCTTTTGTAATATGGCAGCCGACCAAAAATGCTATTAGCCTTAATAACTTGTATAAATGTAATTGCAAATTGTAAAGAAGTATGACAATAATAGAAATAGTGATATAGTGATATGATGTGAAATATGATGTACATGTAATTGTGATAGTGAAAGAGAAGCAAAGAGATATTGATGCAAGCAGTATAAGGTTATGTACCTTAACCTCTTTTTGTAATCAGAGAATATTGTACATTACTTGTTTGGGCAGTGGGCTCATCTGGTAATCACATTTTGTACTACCAACTCCTAATAGAGTTGAGGCTTCTAACAAGACTTATAGTCCCTTAATCAGGATTGAGACACTATATGCTTGTAAAAGACTCCTAACAGGGTCAACATCCTTAACAAGATACTTTTGATTAGTGGATCTTTGTGGGTACCATCCCCACCGGGGTTTTCCCTTGGCCAGGGATTCCTCAAGAACAAATAATGTGTTATGAGTTCTTTAGTTTTATTGCTATGCACATTGTTTAGCTTTCTATGTTATGTATGCATTAAGATTATCTGTTATATCCATAATTGGGAAAAAGTAAAAGTTTGTGGAATACTAATTCACCCCCCCCTCTCAATATTCCCTATTTCTAATAGGGACCAATTCACATGTCTTTTTCTTTCCAATCTAATCTAGTTCTTCTTTCATAGCTTTAATCCAATGTTCATCTTCACAAGCTTCACTAGTAGATTTAAGTTCAATTTGAGAAATCAAACATAACTATTCTTGTACCTTATTTCGAGTCAGAACTCCTCTATCTATGCTTCCAATAATCTGCTCTATAGGATGATTCCTTGATAAATTCCTATTAAGTTTCACTATCTCAGATCTCACTTTAGGTGTTAGTTCTTCAATGATCTCACTGTGTATTTCATTCAACAAATCACTGTCAATTTCATAGAATAATTCAGTAGTCTAAATGTTAGCTCTAGGATGAGTTCCTTCATCTGATTCATAATCAAGTATTCTTTCCTAAATTTTGAACTTTTCATCAAATTTTACATTTTCACTCTCAAAAATAGTCTTAGTTCTCTTATTATAAAATCTATAAGTTTTTCTCTTCAATGAATATCCAAGAAATATACCTTCATCACTTCTAGGATCAAACTTTCCAATGTCATCATCTCTCTTAATATAACATTTTCTACCAAAAATTCTAAAATACTTAACTGATGATGTATGTCCAAACCATAGTTCATAAGGTGTCTTGTTTGTGTCTGTTGTGATTTGTACTCTATTCATTGTATACACTATTGTGTTCACTGCTTCTCTCCAGAATATCTTCGCCAAGACATTCTCAAATAACATAGATCTTGCTGCTTTAGTCACTAATCTATTTCTACTTTCTGCAATACCATTTTGTTCAGGTGTCCTAGGTGCTAAAAATTGTCTCTTAATACCATTCACTTCACAAAGAGTGTTAAATTCTCTTGAAGTAAATTCTCCACCTCTATCTAATCTCAAACATTTAATCTTCATTCTAGATTCATTCTCAACTTTGTTCTTAATGATCTTAAACTTATCAAATGCTTTAGATTTTTTTTTAAGAAATGCAATCCACGTCATTCTTGTAAAGTCATCAACAAGAATCATAAAATACCTTTCTCCATAGAATCCTCTAGTCCTTGTAAGACCGCTCAAATCTATATGAACAATCTCCAACTTTTCTACTATTGTAAACTTCTTGTTGGGAAATGACCTTCTCTTCTATTTAGCCATCACACATTCCTTGCAAATCATGTTAGTAGGCCTCATAATTTTAGCAAATCTCTTACTGCAAGTGTAGTACTCACTTTCATAATTTTATCAAAGTTTATATGACAAAATCTTCTGTGTCATAACCAAATATCATCAATCTTAGTAATAAAACATGTCATCTCAGTAGGATTCAACTAAAGTACATTACCTCTAGTTCTAGATCCAGTACCAATCAAATTTTCATCTTTGTCTTTAATTACACAAGTTTTCTTAGTAAACCAAACTTGATATCCCTTATCAACTAACTGTCCAACACTCAAAATATTATGTTTCAAACCATCCACAAAGTAAACATCATCAATATTAGTCTTTCCATCAAGAGTAATAGATCCTATACCTTTAATCAAACAAGGTGCATTGTTTCCAACTCTAACAACTCCTCCATCATAATTGTTAAACTTTATAAAATTTTTCATGTCTCCAATCATATAATGTGAAAAACCACTATCTATAATCCAATTAGTTTTCCTTTCTACTTGAGAAACTAAAGCTTTTTCTTCCTTAATTTTAGTTTCAGGATTTTCTTCTTTAATTGCTAAAAATCCTATATCATCATTATTCGCAGTATCATTTTCACTCAAAGATTTCTCTAAACTAGCTTCAAGTTCTTCATCATTTTCATAGTAACATTCTTTAGATCTTCTAGGATTAAATTTCTTCCTATACTTCTTAACTCTCTTAGGACATTTAGATGCAAAATGACCAAATTCTTAACAAGTCCAACATTTAAAAATTGTCTTACCGTCTGGTTCTCTTTTCACAAGCAAGGCAATACCTTCTTCAATATTTTTGTCTTCTTCATTTCTAGATTTGTTGTTGCTAGCATAATCTCCGCTCACACTTATGCTTCTTGACAAAGTAGGGAAAACACTAAGAGCACTGAATGTTGTCTCCATTCTAGGTAAGTCTCTTGATAACCTTAGGTTCATCTCTGCTACTTCCAATCTTCCAAGAAGAGTATCTCTAGTGAAGTTCGTAGTACAAGAAATAACTTGTTCAATCATCTGTGTTGTCTACTTAAATGTAGGACTCAATGTCCTCAAAATTTTCCATATCACTTCATTCTATGTCTTTGTTCCTCCATGAGATTTTATACCTGCAACAATCTCTGACATTCTACCAATATAGCTTCTAATAGATTCATCTTCCATCATTCTTATATCTTCAAATGCACATATCCAATTATGTAATTTGACTTTCTTTGCATGTTCATCACCTTCAAAAGTAGAGTGTAAAGCTAACCAAATTTCATGAGATGTTTTCAAATATTTTACTTGACTATAATCATTCTCTGGAAGGGTTGACAAGAGTGCTTCTCTGGCAAGTATGTTACACATGAATAGATCTCTTTCCTCATTAGTACACATTTCAATGTTATCCTCATCAATGATAGTCTTATGATTCTTTGTAATCAACCAATAACTTGGTCCTAAAAATAGTAGATGTGTCTTCATCTTTTCTTTCCAACTATCATAATTTACTCCATCAAACTTAGGGCTTTCTTTCCTGAAATTCACCATGGATCTCATTAAGTGGTTAAACTTTTCCTTCAAGGACCTGTTTCCTCTGATACGAATTGTTAGAAAGTAAAGTCCACCAAGATAACTGAGAGGGGGGGGGTGAATCAGTTATTTGATAAGTATAACTTTTATCAACTTCAATAGATTTTAACCATGTAAGCAATGTAACCAACAACCATAGAAAGATATTAATACACAATAACACAATGACACAAGATATGTTAACTAGGGAACCTCTTGATCAAAGAGTAAACCCCAGTGGGAATGATGCCCACAAAAGATGCACTAATATGAATATTCCTTGTGAAAGGATGGACTCTATTAGAAGTCTTATGAAATACATTCAGTACATATGAATCCATGTTAGGAGATTTTGAATCCCTGTTAAAAGATTCTAACTCTGTTAGGAGTTATGGAAGACAAAAGGACCCACTGCCCAAATAGATTTAGGGTAAGATCACTAAACTCACTGTCCAACTAATCTTTGTATTACTCAATAGAATAATACCAAAAGATTACTAACCTCAACAATCCAATACTCCTTATCTGACTGTGCCAATCCATAACAACTCCTTCAAATCTCAATACCAGATCTCAGTACTTTGCATATCCTCTTTCACAATTTTTCTTTGACAATAATTACATTCATCCCACTTCATATTACAACAAGGAAAACATTCCTTCCTTTATACCACACTCAAGTAATTACAAATGAGTTGGCATACAAATTACAAAATAAAAGTTTCCACATGTTACATCAAAATTACACAAAACTGTCAGTTTCAAATCAATCTAATTCTTCACTTGTGTGACCTCAGATCTTGCGTTATCATCCACATCACTATCAACATGTCTTCAACTTCTCTCTAACTGCACATAACCAGATTCCATCTTGATTAGGAAATATCATGCAATTTCCACAAACCACTATTCAGGAACACTGCTTGAAACTACTTCCATTGAAATGCACATAACTTCCATAAATAAAAGAATTACTATCTATGCTCTTAGCCATGATCTTATAACACATCATAGAGTAGGTCCTCAACATCACATAGCTTCATCTTGAATATTCCAAGTGCGCTAACTCAAACACTTTCTGCTCCTCTGCTAATCTTTAGTAGATCACTGTGTTGACATCAATGACAATCATAGTCATGAATGCAACAACAACTACTATAGAATGGCTTCTAATACTCCCCCATAGGATATATTTAGCATTCATTTCTAACATATTATATATATATATATATATATATATATATATATATATATATATATATATATATATATATATATATATATATATATATATATATATATATATATATATATATATATATATATATATATATATATATATATATATATATATATATATATATATTCATAGGGATTAGTTGTTGTCTCACAACCAGAGGATGCTCGTGGCAGTCGCTCAGAGAGTCGCCCTGTTCGTATGCACCTAGATGACTCTCTAGTTTAGGAAATATTGCACATATCTTTTATTTGAGACTCATTATATATGTCATTCATATATGTTTGATATTTTTAGTTTATGATTTGAGACATATATTTGATTAGATGATAAGATTAGATGATATGATTTTATTTTATTTTATTAGATGATTTTATTTGATGATATATGATTTGATTAGATGGTTTTATTTGATTATTTGATATGATTTGATTAGATGGTTTTATTTGATTAGATGATATGATATGATTTGATTTGATTTGATTAGATGATATGATATGATTTTATTTTATTTGATGATATATGATTTGATTAGATGGTTTTATTTGATTAGATGATATAATTTGATTATATATGATAAATAATCTAACTAATTTCATCATTATTTAGTGTCTCAAGGGGATCTTTAACTAATAAGCAATCTTAAGGGGATGTCTTAAGGGGATCTAGAATTAATATCATAAAAAATAACTAGTTAATACATGTAACTAATGGACAATAACTATTCTAACTAATTCTAGAACTAACACATGTCATAAGTAATCTAACTAATTTCATCATTTTTTAGTGTCTTAAGGGGAGGTCTTTAGGGGATCTAGAATTAATATCATAAAAAATAACTAGTTAATACATGTAATTAATGGACAATAACTATTCTAACAAATTCTAGAACTAACACATGTCATAAGTAATCTAACTAATTTCATCATTTTTTAGTGTCTTAAGGGGATCTTTAGCTAATAAATAGTCTTAAGGGGAGGTCTTAAGGGGATCCAGAATTAATATCATAAAAAATAACTAGTTAATACATGTAACTAATGGACAATAACTATTCTAACTAGTTCTATAACTAACACATGTCGTAAGTGATATAACTAATTTCATCATTTTTTAGTGTCTTAAGGGGAGGTCTTAAGGGGATCTAGAAATCATTAGCATCATAAAAAGTATCATAAAAATCATTGAATAATCAAAGCATACATAAAATATTTAACTAATATGCAATCTATAAATATCATTGAATAATCAAAGTATACATATAAAATTCTATATATTAAAACCATTGAACCATCAAATAGGTCCATCATATATCAACAAATTATAGTCCATCATATGTTTAAATATATAAATAAAGTATAATGAAATTTAATCCAGAGATATCAAATAGGTCCTAACACAAGAAATAGGTATACATATTATAATTTTTAGACCGACTCAAGTGGTTCAAACCTTTCATGGAGAACATGTAATATTCTCTCATGGTCCTCACTATCTACTCTCCACTTACGACGTCCACGTTGAGATTTAATTGTATGGAGACAAATGGATGTGGCAACTACTAGGTGACTATATTGAAACACCTTATTATTTGGTTTGTAATCAAAAAAGTGAATACCATGTTGAATTACTTTATTTGCTTGAAATATGTTCCCTCTAAAACAACTAAACTTGCAGGTCACAAATTTTAACAATATATAAATTTAAACAAACTCAATTTGAAAGTTGTTAAAAGGTTGAAATTTAAAATTTACAAATTGACTTCAATATATTGATGTAAACCATGTACAAACCTATGGGGAACAACATTCCATCACTTTATTTAGGTTCAAGTAACTTCATCCTCTCTACAATACAACACAGTAAATTTTAACCAACTCCTACATTTCCACGCTCAGCAATCACTACAAAGACATCTCCTACACAATAAATTTATATATACATGTGTGAGATCTTAAAGTTTACTTAGTTCAATCTATAGATCTACCTATATATCTATAAATGCAGCTCAATGTACCATATAATGTGAAATATATATACCTACCAATTTTGACCAATCCTAAGATATGATCATAATCAGTAGAAATCAAAGGGACAACATCAAAGTTTTCATCTTCATCTCTATCAAATGTATCAGTAACAAATAGTGGCACTAGATTCCATGTGCCTACATATCCACAGTCTTGATTGATACATTCCTCATAATTTTTAGCAATGCAGTCACAACAAAAGCATGAGTAGTCCCTAGTGTTCAACATCCAATTGCGACAATTTATACTCATAACTGAATGAAAAGATCACGTCTTTCCTATCCTATTGCAACCATGCATAATTTTCTATCCACACCTGAACAAATGTATATATAATACATTCTATAAATATAATTTGAATAAAAAATATAATAAAAATTTTAAACACTTTCAAATAATTTAAAAATGTGTGCATACCTTTTATCTCCCAAAATTTTCTATATGGCACCGCCTGAGTCAATCCTGATGATGTGCCATTCTCATATGGTGTGAAATGTTTCTTGCACCATTCAACCACATCAAGTGTATTTTTTATATGCACTCATTTATAATTCATTTGATACTTTTGTATACCACGTTTGATGCAAGCTCTGGCACCATCATGTTCACCTTTTCCATGTCCACTCCCAAAGAAAATTCAGACATGTGGTATGTTTTCATTAAGATGATATCTACATAGTGCATGAAATGGTCTTGATGATTTGAATTGTGCAACACATCCATCTGGCCAAACATAATGTTTATCAATTTTTATACCTCTTTCTTTCAAATTTGCAAAAAACATCTTGAAGCAATGTTCTACATAATGAATGGCATGCTCTCTATCATCACTTATATAAAAATGATATTCTTTCTAGATGACCCGTGCTTCAAATGTGGTCTGAATACCATCCAAATCTAATTGTGTGTGTCAATAACACACATGTACCATAATAGTAATTTTCTCTAAAAAATAGTATTCTGACTGAATTGCCTTTTGATGAACAAAAGAATAATTTTTTGCAAAATCAACAACTAATACAATAGTTCCAAGTGGGAAATTGTCTCTCAGTGTTTGGAATTGTTATGCTTGCCACTTTGCAAAAAATGCATGATGAATGTAGGATTGAATCAATTTTTTAAATTTTCCATAAATACTCCAACATTTATCTCCTCTTCAACATATTCTAACCTTTTGGATTCTTTCCCAAATTTTGTTTCATTCTTTACATATTTATAACTCTTGCAATTTACCATCTTTGTTACATCAATATTTTCATTTTTCAAAGGAAAAAGAGACAAATCAGCACATATTTGACATATTCTTTTTATGCAATTTATTTTTCCATCTACATCATCTCTTTTGTCACATAAAATGGATGAGATGAACTCACTTCGTCTAGTAGGAGGAGCATTTTCAAAACCATAAGTGTCTTCTACAAACTTTCAAAAAATGTGGTAGTGGAGATCAAATTCAATATGATAATGACAACAAGTTTCAAACACTTTATTTATCCTGATATATGGCTTCAATCTTTCAAACATTGTTTACCCAATCTTTATATTAGGATTAGAACTACAAAATGACACATACATTTCATGGTGTGTTGTGTCCAACCAATGTTTCATATGATATTCATGTATTGATTAGCTGAAATTCTATGTCTGATAACATCTCTAGTGTTTGATGAAGGACGTATATTATCATTCCAAAATGATGTGACCAAATTTTTATTCCTTCATCAATTCTATTAGAACGAGAAGCTCTACACATGATTTCTCAATTGCCTTCCAAGGTGCTATCATCCAAAAGTATTCTCCTATTAACATATCGTGATATTGTTTTCCTATTAAAACCAAACTGAGATGAAACTGAAGATATCTATCTTTTTTGTCCCATAGTGTTACCTACAATGGATGTCAACATAACTTTTCTTGTAATGGTCTTATCTTTAGTTTGATATTGCTTCCCTAATTGGTTCAAACATTTCCTAAGATTTTCAATCATATCAATTTGCATGTCAACAATATTTTTATTCTTTGATGATGTGTCTATACCTAATAATTTTAATGCCCCTTCCAACTTTTTGTTTATAAGTACAACAAAAAGCAATTGAGCTTGCTCAAGTGTTTCAAAATTATCAAATTTACCCAATATTTTGCTTGCTATCATATTCTTTGATCTCTTCTTAGCAAGACTTAAGGGTTGAACATTAGCAAGTGATCTCAAATTCTCCACATCCATTGTAAGTAAATGATATAAGTTTCTATAATTAATATTTCTCTTTATAGTTTGAGCTAAATTTAAAAGTTCATCCATAACAATAGGAGCATGTGATCTTGACCCTTTTCCAACATCAATTGTTTGAGCTTCTTTAGGGAGTGATCTCGACCCTTCTTCAATGTGCAACTCTTTGACTTGACTTCACCCTCCTACTTCAGCTTGTCTTTCAACTTCTTTAGTTTTATGATAATATGTCAATGCAGCTTCACAATTTCTTTGTTCAGTACTGGGTGATTTTTTTCTTAGAAGATTTATTGTCTTCCCTTCTTGTTCCCAATTTCTCTGATCTCTAAGAAATGTCTTCCATAAGATCATCTATAAAAATTCTCTTCTTTGAAAAAAAAATTTTAATCTAATATTTCTCCTCTCCAAAATTATGTCTTTGAAAAAATAGAAATAACAATCCTCCTCCAAAAAATGCCTTCAATAATAGAAAATGTGAATTTATTAATTACAATTCGGTATAAAATAGAAACAAAATGTTTTAGTTTTATACCATTCTACATTTTTTTACAAATTAAAATCACTTGCCGACTTCGCTCGAAGTATATACTTCACACGAGGTACCCAGGCAAAATATCTGGTGGGGTGTTGTTTGTTGGACTTTTCATTCAAGGCCCTTTGTGCAAAGGGTCTTTGCATGAAGCCCCTCAAGGGTCTTCATCCGAAGGGGGTATTCGTGGTATGACCCCAAAAATGAAACTTTGCCCTCAGAAAATAAGAGAACTTCAAAAAAATGGTCTTTTGAGGCCTGGAACAAGGACCAACTGGCATGGTTTTTTCAAACATGCAATTTCAAATGATGCTATTCGAAACAAGCTTTCTAATGAATAAAATTTTAAAATATATTGAGTTCATTATCACTTTTAAATATTACTTTAACTAAACATAGGTTGTTTGGTCATTCAACAACATGTCTCTTCAAGACTTCTGGAAAAATAGTAAATTATAAAAAATATGTAGGAAAAGCGTATTTATGTTACCTTTCTATGAAAAAAATAAAAAAATGAATTTCAATATACACAGATCAAGTTAGAGCGATCCAAGTGACCTTATGTCTAAATTACAGCTATTGTCACTTTAAAATTTAATAAACTATGAAATATTTACCCAAAATGAATAAAACCAATTGGATCCTTTAGATATTGAAGTTACAAATATAATCTCGAAAGAATTACATCATTATCATATTTTAAAAAAAAATTATGCTAATCCAAGTGATACTAACTCTTTAAAAACATAGTTTTTTCACGCAAACCACTTTTTGAAGGAGAAGGAAAAATGAATTTAAATGATTATATATATATATATATATATATATATATATATATATATATATATATATATATATATATATATAGAAACTAGAAATAAAATCCTAAAAGACTCTAGTTTACATCATCTTCAAATTCCTAGTAGTTTTGTAGCAATAGGTGTTCGAAAGTGAAGTTTTTTCTCAGAATGTTGATCTTTGTGTCAAAGTTGGCCAAAACATGGGACTCACTATTGTGGGACAACCCTCTTATTCTACCTAACATTTCCCTTTTTTTCTCTTAATCCTCACCACTCATCTCTACCTAACCTTGCATCTCCTTGCATCTTCTTTTGCCTCTTCATCTCAATCACTGATTCTTTTGCCTCTTAATCTCCAACCTCTATTCTTGAGGCAATTCCTTTAAAAGGAAACTTTTCCCTTTCTGAAGGGCCCTAATCTCGGTTTCTATCTAGATCATCTTAAACTTTGCATCTTGCATTCTTAGAACAATATTGTCATTTCATTTCTTAGCTTAGCTTCATTTTCTATCTTAATCTTGCATTGTTAATCTAGTTTCTTTCTTGCATTGCTTCAATAGAATAGCTCTTTCATTCTCATTCTAGAATACTAGTTTCTTGCATACATTTCTAGCTTAATCTTTCATTCTAGCTTGCATTTTTTCATTCTTATCTTTGTTCTTAGCTTTGAATTTTCCATTTTGGAGTAGTCAAGTCAATAATCCTCTATTCCTATTTGATGAGAATCATGAGAAGGATTAAAATTGAATCAACTAGGAAGCTATGAGTTGCCTCTTGAGATTTCCTCTTCCATGGATTCTCTCAATTGTAATAGTTCACAGAATTTTGTCACACTTTTGTTCACACATCTTTGGCACCCATCTAAAATTGGTCTAGTAGAAAGTGATTAAAAGATGTGTGATCAAAATGTGACACATTTCTATTAACCATTGCACTTGAGAAAATCTATGGAAGAGGAAATCTCAAGAAGCATCTTATAGCTTCCTATCTATGACATAAAAGAATTTAAACATTATGCATAGTGGCTCTCAAATTAACCTATATAAGAAACCCTTGCAAGGTGCACAATATAATGGAAGATTCAAAATGATAATGCAAGATGGGAGATGATCTAAATAAAATGCAATATTTAAGCTAGAATGATTTGCAAAAAACAAGAAAGTAAAGCTAATCTAACAAGATTACAATACCTCCTAGTTAAGCTATGTGATTCAAGATAGATGCAATAAGGAAATGCTAAGATAAAATGCAAGTAAGCTAGAATTATCTAAGAATGAAAGAGGAAAAAATGATTGCATAACACTAGTATGAGTATAAGAGATGTCTAAGATGCAAGAGTGAGGAGAGAGTCTCCTTTTAAAGAGAAATGGACGGTGGAGATTAAGAGGAAAAATTCAAGGGTGGAGAATAATCCCTATTTTAACTTTAGGGCACAAGATTCTCAAGAGGCAAAATCAATGGAAATGAGTGGTTAGGTAGAAATAACTGATGAGGATTAAGAGGAAAAATAGATTCCACTCACCTAGAAGAGTGTGCAATCAATGTGTAGACAAAAAGTCTTTTCTTTTCTTTTCTTTTTAAATTAGGGAATTCCTTTTTCATGTGCACACATAGGATAAGTGGATTTATTTAATTAAAAGGGGACATGTTCTTTTAATTAAATAAAACCTAGGATAAAGTGGTAAAAATTTAGGATAACATCAAATAATACGATTATAGTGGTGATTTGATCAAGAAATAAGAAATTAAATCAATACGCAAGATTGATTAAGCATAAGATAAAGTCTATTATTAAATTTTTAATGTTAGAGTGGAGCCCATAGTTTACTAGACCATTTTTTGGTGATTATACCATCATATATTAAGGAGATCATTCACTATTAAAGAGATGGTCCTTTAATCTCTTCGATGCCCGATGAAGACTGATATAAAAAGTGTTAAATGATCTCATGTATCAAAGAGATGGTTTCCCTATCTCATTGATTTCTAATAAAAGGTGAAAGGTAAGCTGGTGGGCTCATGTCCCAAAGATACCATGTGCATTAAGGTGAAGGTTTCTTGGTTTCTTTTATCTCTGATAAAGGTTATGATCCTTTACAAAGTTACTGGACTTTGTGTATTGTGCAAACACATAAAGGGAAACCAAACCTATTAGTAATATCTACAACATTCATAGTATTTGACAATTATTTGCAAACCCAAGGAACACGACATCTCATAACTCATTCTCATTCAACATCTTGTGTTTGACTGTCACATGTGTATATCCCTTTTGGAAAAGAGTTGTTGAAGATAATCTGTATTACCAATTGCAATTTCTTTAAACTTCTATAGACTTTTGAATGAATCCAAATCTATTGCAATATGTGAGAGGACATCTTCTAAGCTCCCTGCTACCTCTCACACCTCCTCCAATCTACCTCATGGGTGGGTGGTTTTATCACCAAGCCCCTGCATAATTATTTTATTTATACCATTTTATCATTGTGGGGTGCTAGTATCTTTACTGGGATACCACTCACATTTTTTCACTTTTCTCATCTTTCTCTTATGGTAGGTATTTTAAAATATTGACAAATCTTCTATTTTATACATTTATAAATTAAAATGGCCCCATGAAATTTAATAAAAATCCAAGTTTTATTCTATCCATATTAATGTATTAGGTTCCAAATTTTAAATCATTAAAAAAATTTAAAATGTCTTTTATTCCATTCTCTAAATAAAACTCTAATAAAAAATATTAATATTTAAATTTAAAAATATTAATATTTAAATCACAAATACATTATATTTACTCAATTAGTCTAGTGGTTCCTGACTTTTTAAAAAAATATTTAGAAACAAATTTTCATCTCATAATGTTTTGAAACCAAAATTAAACTCAATCAAAAGCCTAAAAATGAAGTGGGCTACCCTCTATTTATGATTTCTCATTGTTACTTCTAGACCCCCAAAAGTGAATAAACTATATATGAAAATACCCTTAAAAACAACAATCCTTTGGATATATGAGTAAAATGAAGTCCAATGGGTACATGTACCAAAGGGATTTGCCTAGTTAAATTCCCTCTACTAAATATCAACCATAAAAAATGACCGTTTTGAAATAAATCTAAAAGTGCAAAATCAAACCTCAGCAAACCCTATTAGTACGTGCAACCATGTAATCAATTTATTGATTAGAAATAAATTGAAAATTAAATCTATACATGGGTCTCAGGAGCAAGAGGATCATCAGTGTGAACCATCACATCATCTATAGAAACACCATCACGCACATCATCTCTAGTACCAATCCTCTCTAATGAGGAGTGTAATGGGGAGTGTAGCCGAGAAGGGAGTGGTGTAGAAGCAGAGTCAGGATGAATTATAAGATCCATAAATGAAGCAATGTCAGTGTCACCAGTGGTCTATCTCAATCCCTATAATTTCTCCTCAAAACCATCCAGGCCCTCCGCTGTGATGCAAACATCAACAAGATGTATCCCTCCCTGTGTATCTACAAAGTGATCAATGGGTGTGGAGTTCTCTGAACTATAATATGCATAAGCTAATGGTGTTCTCTGGGGTGGTGGAACTAGAGGGCCCCAAGAGATTCTAATGGTGTCTTTGACAAACTATATAGGGACCCTCTCTAATTGAGAAATATAGGTATATGACTATAACAAGTCCTTCAATAACTACAATTTCATCTCAACATAACTCTGATGTCCAGTAAGAGCTTGCATATCACATGGTCTAGGGAGACCAACATCTCTATATGCCTTATCTGTAGGGAGTGCACTACTAGATGATGTCTCTAAAGATGTCTGGGGTCAACTTGGTCTATTCATAATATATCTAGTGAGTGTATCAAAAGTAATACTGGTGGTCATAGCTGCAATGTGTCCAATCCTATCAATTTATTCCCTTTGGGAAGCAATGACAACTCTATCCACAGTAGCAGCCATAGATGGTGCCATTGTGGGTTCCCTCTGCCAACTACGTGCATGTATCTCAACACAACATGATCAAGCCTATGATACTGATCACAATCTATAACTCTACCATGCCCCTGTCCAAAGTACCCCAAAAGATCTAAGTAGTTCACATTGAGACCTAAATGGACCTCAATGTAAACTGGTTGTGCAAAGTAAAGTGGAATATGGTCATTATTGGGATAAAGACCATGTGCTACAAGGAACCGTGGGTATCTCATGTGTTCTATCTCTGGACTAGACAACATGTAACCTGATATGCTCTGACCTTGCTCCTCTCTTTGTAGCAAGGGAAAACCTCTCCTTTGACAATATCCTTTAAGACCCATGACTAGACCTCAGCTAAGTATATATCATCAAAGATCTCAGATCTAAACTCTCAAAAAATAGAATCAATAATTTGTGGAGTATATGTAGTCTGCCTCCTCATGCATGTAGTCAGATCCTCTAGACTACACAAAATGTTGGTGCAAATATCTTTGTAAATCTTGTCCTCAGAGGAAGCTATAGAATCTCGTAACCACCCCATCTCCTGGGTAGCAAAATGAAATATCACCCCCATATCAAGAACACTAGGTGCCTGATGTGGGGCACCCTGTGATGCATCATGCTAAGGGGAATCCTATGTTAGGTCATCTTGGGGTGTGGCACCCTATTTTGGGTCACCTTGTGCACAATCGTGTGTGTCCATCTAAGGGTAACATACATTATTAAATGTTAAAATTTAAGTACATTACATGTGTGTAGGTAAAATAAGATAAAAAAATCCTACAGAGAGAAATTCCTAGAGAGAGAGAGACCTAATTGTTCCTAATTGATATCCTAATAGGTCCTATTAGTCCCATTATGTCTTAAGTGGTCCTATTAGGTCTTAAGTGGTCATATTAGGTCTTAAGGGTCTTATTATGTCTTATTAGGTATTATTAGATCCTATTAGGTCTTAATTGGTGCTAATTGATCTTAATAAGTCTTAATTTGTCCTAATAGGTCTTAATAGGTCTTAATAGGTCCTAATATGTCTTATTAGGTCTTAATTGGTCTTAATAGGTCTTAATTGGTCTTAATAGGTCCTATTAGTCCCATTAGGTCTTAAGTTGTCCTATTAGGTCTAAAGGGTCTTATTGGGTCGTATTGGGTCTTTAGGGTCCTATTGGGCCTTATTGGGTCCTATTGGATCTTAAGGGTCTTATTGGATCTTAAGGGTCTTATTGGGTCCTACTGGGTCTTAAGAGCCTTAAGGATCCTATTGGGTTTTATTAGGTCCTATTGGGACTTAAGGGTCCTATTAGGTCCTATTAGGTCTTAATTGGTCATATTAGGTCTTAAGTGGTCCAATTAGGTCTTAAGGGTCGTATTATGTCTTATTAGGTATTATTAGGTCCTATTAGGTCTTATTAGTCCTACTAGGTTAGGTATTAGGTCTTATTAGGTCCTATTAGGTCTTAAGTGGTCCTATTGGATCTTAAGGGTCTTATTGGTTGAATTTTAGGTCTAAATTGGTCTTAAGGTTCTTATTAGGTTTTATTTGGTCTTAATAGGTCCTATTATACCTTAGTTGGTCATGTTCAGTCTTAATTGAGAGAGAGAGAGAGAGAGGGAGAGAGAGAGAGAGAGAGAGAGAGAGAGAGAGAGAGAGAGAGAGAGAGAGAGAGAGAGAGAGAGAGAGAGAGTGTGTTAAGTGTTAATTAAAGTGTGATGAGATTTTTAAGGAGGTGGGGGGTATCTTAAGGGGTTTGGTCAGAGAGTCTTAGTGTCAAACTGTAGCACGAGAAATAAATAGTCTTAAAAGATAAGGAAAGAGAAAGAGAGAGAGAGTCTTAAGATGGTGTGGACAAAGTATTGAGGAGTTTAGTGAGAGTCATAATCAGCACATGGGGAGAGATAGAGTTTTAAAATTTTCTAACATTTCCTAATAATTTTCTAATTTTTTCAAAGGTTTCAATTTTTTCTAAATTTTCCTAAAGTTTGAATTTTATGTAAATTTTCCTAAGTTTTTAATTTTTCTAATTTTTCTTAAATTGTTCTAAAATTTTCTAATAAAAATAATTTAAAACTAACATTTTAACATTACTAATTAAAAATAATTTATAGACATGTACAATAAGATTACTAAAAATCTAAAAAAATTTAACATTTTCTAGTTTTTTCTAACATTTTTTAGTATTTTCTAGCATTTTATAGTATTTTCTAGCATTTCATAGTATTTTCTAACATTTTATAGTATTTTCTAACAATTTCTAACATAATTTTTTAAAACTAAAAATTACCGAAAATAAAATAACTATTTGAAAATTAAAAAATAAACTAAAATAATTAATAAACATATAAGTTACAATAAAAAATAATTTTTTTAAAAAAAGAAAAATGTTTGTACCTGAAATATACGAGGGTCCAAGGAGATGGCATAGAAGACAAGGAGGACGAAGTTAATGAGGTCATCAGGGGGTTCGCTCCAACATTGGGGTCTATTGCGCTCCGTGAACAGTAAAAGTGAAAATGACACCCCTCTGCGAGAAATTTTTAGTCAATCCAGCCTAGAAGGTCTTCACACGAAGGTGGTCTTTGGGTGAAGACCGCATCACCCCTTAGCGCAAAGTACCCTACGTCAAGGTCTTCGCATGAAAAGTTGGTTTGTCTTCGCACGAAGACCCCCCTTCATTCAAAGATGTTAAAACATGATTTTTTTTTGCCCGACCAAAATTCATTCATCCACAAAAGTGGGACTCACTTTTGTGGGACCACACATAAGTGATTGTAACAAAAAAAATTAAGTTTTATTAAAGAATAATTCACACCTCTCCCCGAACCATTCTTGTGGTCTGTTCAAAAATATGAAATCTTCATTGCATGTACTGCACATTTCAAGGAATGATATCATAAATCATCCTCTTATATTCTTCATTCCTCCATAATGATTTATATGAAAGTGACTCATATGATTTTTCTCCATCTTCTTTTAATCCTAGAGTTCATTACAATGATTCACCTTTAACTTTATTAAGTCCACATTTAGAGGTCAAGGATCATCCTCCACAATCTCATTTTATTACATGTAACTATACTTTCTAATAACTTGAGTTTGTAAACACTCCTATTGGATACCCTTCAAACACTAAGAGAGTTCCATTATGATAGATGCATATGAATACTCTGATGAAGTACAACTAATTGAATATCTGAATGACTTGAAGATCAGTGATTAGAGATCACTGAGTTGCTGATTAGATATGTAAGATGATTAAATCAGTAATATGTTGTCATTGATGTCAACTAGTTTTGACAATACTTATCTTGTAAGTTACAAATACCTAAACATCTGTAGAAGGGAGAAAAGAGTTGAAGAATAGAGATATCTACATGAGGAAGATGGATATGACAGATGAGGATAAGGAATACTTTGGGTAACTTATTCATGAGTCTATGACCTTATGTTATTGACTTGATTATGTTACATCCATCTATGATGAAGAAGAGAGATAAAATGTAAAAAGCAGTGTGGTTGGTAAATGAAGCATTTAGGTATACAGTGATCTAGTATTAACCAAGCTTTTTTTTCACCAATGCATTTCTTTATCGACTGAGCATGGATAAAGGAACTAAATGTTTAGTTTAGCCGACAGAAATTGATGAGATGGAAAGTGTATGATTTCGAGGTTGAAGATAATGTTTGTTATGAGATCTATGGCTAAAAAATTTTGAAGAAGATCTAAAGGATGGAAATGAAACATGTTATTGACACATCTACCAAGAAAGGTTTAAGCGGCAAAATCAATGAAGGAGATTAAGCAGAAAAATCTGATGGATGAAAAGAAAATGGTTTACACGTCTAATTAAGAGACATTTGTTTCATTGTTGAAACTATGCCGAAAGAAAGCATACTGCAAAGAATTCACATGAACACAACTTCATGCATGCTTGATCAAACTGGTTGAAGGAGAACTGAACTGTAGAGATTACTGAGTATTAGAGAGCTATTACCAAGGGACGGTAAGTTATTGAATGATTGAAAGACTGAATTGATATATTGATCAGAGCATTTGTATGGGCTTCGAATAGATCTAAACATCTACAAAATAATTTGTATTGTAATCAGATCACCTATTGTTTTGGTTTAAAAATTGTAATAGATAAATCTCTTAATCGAGTGGACTTGAATGTCTTTTTGATGCCTTATGTCATTCATAGAATGTACATTGTTATCCTGTCAACCCCATAGTGAATTTTGGAGGGACAATAACTATTAGTCTTAAATCCTCTAACAAGGTCACACCTTACAATGTGTTTTGTAACCTTTAACAAGGCTGGCTCTTCACCGAGCTCACTTCAGAAGAGTGAATAATATTTTGGGTTGCCAGTCCCACATGGTTTTTCCCTTTACAATTTTTCATGTTAAATCTTTGTGTTATGTGTTTCTATGATGATTGTTTTCTTATCATACTTTACATGTTATATATTTGGTTTGGTCGGTAATCACTATGAGTTATTAACTGGTAATCGATAAAAGAAGAGACAGTTTACTATTTTATGTTACTAAGCTGTAGAAGTTTTCTGAATTTGTTTGAAGATATACATTTTGTATTTGGGAGTATTGGATAACTAATCTAACTAATTCACCCCCCATCTCAATTATTCTAACAATTGGTATTAGAGCATTGGTTGCTTGGAATAGAGTTTTAAGGATATTAGCACAAAGATCACAAAATGTATAAGAGGGAAGTGCCAAAGCTGAACAAGGACAATTTTACAATATGGCAAAGCTGAATGAAACTGCGTATATCTGGAATTGGGAATTCTTCCCTCACCCTATTGGAGAATGGCTACCTAGCACCGCCTACTGGACCTTTGACTGTTGATTAGTTAAGAGATAGACATGAGCATAATATTACTATGATGGAGATTGTTGCTGCTCTGTCTAATGTAGAATTTGATGATGTCAAGGATTGTCTTACTTCCAAGGCAATGTGGGATAAACTTGCTCAAGTTTATGGTGGAGATGAAAATGTGAAAAGAGCCAGAGCTGAAAGCTTAAGAGGGAGATTTGATGATATGAAAATGAAATAAGGTGAGAACATTGTGCAATATACAAACTAAATAAAGGAGGTAGTGAATGCTATCTGAGGATCTAGTGGTACTATAGAAGAAGATACAGTGGTAAGCAAAATTCTTAGAACCTTATTGCTTGCATATGCAATCAGAATATCTACAATACATGAAATGAGGTTTATACCTGGTAGTAGTCTTACTCTTGATAATTTTATTGGTAAGCTAACAACTTTTGAACTTAACAATTTTGATAATAGTGTTGTACCATCTATTGAATCTTCTTTTATGTCTTCTCTGAAGATCGGTAAGTCTAGCAGTAGACATGATGATAATGATAGTAATATTGATGATGAGCTTGATGAACTTGAAGCTCTTATGGCCTGGAGATTTCCTAAAGGTAAAGGTAGATATAAGGGTAAATTACCTTTAGCATGTTTTAACTGCAAAGAAGTTGGTCATATTGCTGCTAGATTCCCAAACAAGAAAGAAGATGATAGAAACAAAGATCAATCTAGTGAAGGAAACTATGGGAGGAGAATCAATAGAAGTTACCGACACTACAATAGACATAATCGAGACAACAATGATAAAGGTGAAAAGGTATGTTACATTGTTGAAGAGAATGATACTGATATTGATTCAGATGATGATTGTGAAGTAGTATTTTTTGCAATGAAGGATGATTCTGAGGAAGAAGAAAGGTATGTAGAGACAAAACTGGTTTCTAAAGTTAATAAAAATGATACATGGATTGATAGTGGTTGTACACATCACATGACTAGTGATGAAGAAAAATTTGATCATCTTGAGCAATATAATGGAGGATCTATAAAAATAGGTAATGATACACCTTGTATGGTTAGAGGAAAAGGATCTCTACTGATAAATGATAAAATCAAATGTGATAATTATTATTGGGTAGAAGGACTAAATTACAATTTTCTAAGTGTGGCATAGCTTAACAACTCAGGTCACTGAGTAGCTTTTGAGAGCAAGAAGATGAAGATATTTGATGATGGAGGAAAACTTGTTGGAATAGAAGCACAATCAAAAGGTAACTTGTTTTATCTTGACAATGTAGAGTCTTCCTATTTAATGATGAAAAATGAGGATGCATGGTTATGGCATAAAAGGTTATGTCATGTAAATTTTGATAACATGATTAAGATCAGTAGAAAGAAAAAGGTTAGAGGTCTACCTAGCCTAACAAAGCCTAATCATGTTATGTGTCATGAATGTCAGAAAGGTAAAATGAAAAAATCTAGTTTCAAAAGTAAAGATTATTCAACAAAGAGAATACTGGAGTTAGTTCACACTGACCTATGTGGTCCCATGAGAACTTAGAGTTACTATGGAGATAGATATTTCATTTTGTTTGTTGATGATTACACTATATTAATGACTGAAATGTTTTTAAAGGAGAAATTAGAGGCATTTAAGATGCTTAAATGGTACAAAGAAAAAGTAGAGAAAGAAATTAGGAAAGAACTAAAATTATTGAGATCTAACAGAGGTGGTAAGTTTATTTCTGATGAATTCACTAACTATTGTAATGAGCATAGTATAAAAAGATAGGTTTCTTCACCGAGGACACCTCACCAGAATGGGATTGCTGAAAGAAGAAATAGATCAATTGTTGATTGTACAAGGACACTAATGATAGAAAAGAATATAGCTTAGACATACTAGAGAGAGGCATTTAGCATAGCTATTTATGTTTTGAACTAAGTACAATTGAAGAAGGACACAAAAAAAACACCCTACGAATTATGGTTTGGTCACAAACTGACTATAAGTTACTTCAGAAATTTTGGTAGCAAATGTTTTATCATTAAAGATGATAGAAATGGAAAGTTTGACTCTAAAGATGATGAAGGGATATTTCTTGGATATTCCACTAAAACCAAAGCTTACAAGTGTCTAAATAAAGTTACTAAAAAAATGATTAAAAGTGAAAATGCCAAAGTTGATGAATTTGATGATAAAAATGGTGAAGAAAGCACTAAGGAGCTACAAGATTATGGTAGATTTGCTTACATTAAGAATCTAGAGCACCTGCCGAAGCCACAGGCTAAGTTGACCAAGCATCAGGAAAACAACACTAAGGAACAACAAAGGGAAATCAATGAGTAGAAGGGAGCTACTAAGCAAGGAAACAAACCTGCACAGGATGAAAAACAAAGAAGAGACCAAGTGCTGGCAAGATTTGTTAGAAGACATCATCCTGAGAACCAAATCATTGGAGATAGACAAGTTGGCATGATGATAAGAAGTAAGTTAAGACAAGGTACATGCTTAGTTTGTGAGTTTGAACTTAAAAATGTTAATGTTGCACTAGAGAATGATGAATGGGTAAATGAAATGAAAGAAGAGAAAAAATAGATTGAGAAAAACAAGACATGGCTTTAGTACCTAGGCCAAAAGATAAGAATTTTATCGGTACTAAATGGATTTTTAGAAATAAGCTAAATGAGAATGGAGAGGTTACAAGGAACAAAGCTAGACTTGTATGAAAGGGATATGCACAAGAGGAAGGTATAGATTATGGTGAAACTTTTGCACCTATTGCTAGACTAGAAGGAGTTTTCATGTTACTTCCATATGTTTCACACAAGAATTTTAAAGTTTATCAAATGGATGTTAAGTTTTCTTTTCTAAATGGGATACTAGAAGAGGAGGTCTACATAGTGTTGGAGATTTTCCAGCAAGCCAGTACTGACTGTGTGTTTGTCATTGATGAAAACATATGGAAAGAAGCATGCATGGAAGTCTTATATAGTAATCTTTTAGTATATGGAGTATGGACATGATATCAGCATAATATCATGGGCACAGAGGCTAACTATTAGTACAGACAGTTATCTAGTTGCTTGTGTCAACAGTGTTCCTGACAGAGTAATAGACAGTGTCCTAAGTATGGTTGTCTGTATAGTTGTCATGAAGGCTTGGACCCTTGGATATGTGATGAAGACATGTTATTTATGTTTCAGTCATGGACACATAATCTGATATAAAGTAGAATTGAAGTTATGTAGTCGATATTCGCCAGTAGCAGTTTCTTGTGTTTATTCAGAAGAGCCAACATAGATTTTATTGGTTTCTAGAGTTGCACCTATCTTTTGGGTATGCACCCTTGGAGTTAAGCTTAGAGGAGAGTTATTGATGTTTGGTTAGGAGTGCATGAAGTAATTTAGCTTGAGGTGAAAGATCTAGTTGTTTTGGTAGAGTTGACAGTGTGTAGCGTGTGTCTACAATTATCTTATTGGACAAGTCCCAGATTGTGTTGCGTGCATAGTAGAGCTGATACAATGTTTATTGGAATTTGTTATGGTTTCTCTAATATGATTTCAAGATGGTTCTAATAGGTTGACTTAATTATATCATTTAGAGGAAAGATATTTATGGGCAGTCATTTGTGATTACTTGAGTGTGGTTCATAGTTGATTAAGTAGAGTAGAGCAGAGTGTGCGAGTTGTTGAACCATTAGAGGAAGGCCTATGTGACCAAGTAGAGTGTTTGTGCTATTCATTGGAACTAATCCAGATAGTAGTGTATGCACCCAAAAATGGTCACCTAGACTTTGGGCCCCATTTATTTGATTTATCAACCTTGAATCAATTTTATCAATAATCAATATTTTTCAACATTATCAATTTCCTGATCAAGTCTTAATTTCGATCATATATTGGATTTTTATCCTATGGGCTAACCATTTATCCTAAGTTTTTTATTTATTCAAAAAAGAATTTTTCCTCCCCTTTTAATAAATAAAAAGCCCCACTTTTCCTCTTATCCTAAGTTGCACAAATAAAGCATTATTCTTATTTTATAAAAAGTGAAAAAGTGTTTTTTGTCTCATATGGACACAAAAGTCAACTCTTATTTTCTCATTGGAGGATATTTGTGCACATGGATCAAGCATCTATTTTTCTCCACCGTTGATTAAGTCTTTTGCCTCTTAATCTCCATGGTCCATTCTTTTTCATTTCTTATAAAAGGAGAGCTCTCCTCCTCATTTGCATCAATTCATGTTTTATGCTAATGTTATGCTGCAGGTTTTCTAGGACATTTGGAGCTTTTTGAAGATGTTCTTGCATTCAAGCTTTGAAGACATTATTGTTGCATCTCATTTAGTTCTCATATTTTTCTTTCATAGTTGCATTATCATGGCATTTCTAGTATAGATTTCCTTTTATGCAATAGATTAGCTTCACATAGCTTAATTAGGGGTTTGTAATCCATTGCCATTTCCTTTCATGGTTGCATTGTACTTTCATTTGATAGATTAATCTTGCATATTCATATTAGTTTTCATTGCATTGCATTTTCATAGTGATTCTTGGGGATATTGGCATTCTTTCCCTTGTCTTCATTTGAATCTCTCATTGTGTGGTTGACTAGCAAGGTCACTAGTTTATAGCTCTAGCTGAGAGCAAATTCATCATAGTATCTTGCAACTCCATGCATAGAGAGCTATGAGCCACTTTGTGAGGCCTCACCTTTGAGAAACCTTGCATATAATGGTTCATAGAAGTGTGGTCACTTTTACACCATACATTTCTGGTGCCCACCATGGGGCAGAGTAGAGAGACTTTGTCCTTTAGTTTCTTGCATTTTCGTCATTTTTTGGATTAATTTTCAGATATTTTGTGTTCTCTATTTTTTTGTCTTGGAGTATCATGCACCACTTCTCAGGTATATCACGTGATAGACCTTATAATATAGGTGCGACACTTCGTGCAAGGAAGAATCACCCGATGGTATTAAGGTCTGTCACCTGGCATCGTGCGAAGTATCACCCACTTGTTATGCAGTGTATCGCCTAGACTGAGGTATATTGCCCGGGTATAGGAAACTGTGTCGTGTGATTCTGGTGAAGTCTGAGGTATATCACCTAATTTGATAGAGAGTTGCAATTTGAGTTTTATTATCCGAATTTGATCACATTTAGTTTGTTGGATTTGCTTATTGCATTTAGATAGGTCTAACCTACATTTCTTAGTTTAGATTAATCAGTTTCTTTGCATTAATTTCATTTAGATTTTGATTTCCCTAACCACAATTGTCTAACAAGTTGTGGTTGTAGGGACTTTGCTTGAAGGAGAATTGCCATAAATTGCATGCTACAGGGCTACTAATGGTTTTTGCAGGGCTGCCCAAAGCATAATTGAAAAGCAAAAACAAAAATCTTTCCAAGTGCTTGTGATTTATTTCCTTTCAACTGTGGCATCTACTAATTGTTTTAGGAACTTTAATACCTTGTGAAAGAGATTTTGAGGTGGTAGGAGAAGTATGCTCTTCACCTTTAGGTGAACTAGAAAATCTTGACCCATCTTAAGGTTTTGGAAGCAAGGGGGTAATTGAATCTTTGCTTGGTGTGTTTGGGAGAAGTTTTTGAGATAGGGGAGTATGCTCTTCACCCTTGTGGTGAACCAAAAACCTTGAACCTCAAAAATCATTCATTCTTTGTTTAGTTTAGGATCTTTTAGTGGGCCTGCTCTTGAGCAATCAAGAGGAATGACCCAAGTGGGGACAAGCCTTTTGCCAGCTATTTTGACTCACTATAATCTCAAGGCTATCAAGGAGACAAAACCTTGGTAGACATAGCACTTGTCTTCGCTTGATGTGAGTAGCTCATGGGATGCGACCATGGGGAAAGCATTAAGCAAGAATGCTTAAGGTACTCTTGAGGCCACGAGGTCCTAGTCCTTTATGAGGAGCAAGAGGGGTGTTATGAATGGAAGCTCTTACTAAGAACCGTAGGTTAGAAGCCACATTTATTTATCCGCTTATCTTCTTAGTGAAAGGATTGATCCAAGTGGACTAACCTAGATCACCCCAAGATACTCACCATATGTGTTCCTTTGGTTGTGTTATTTGACACTTCCATGACAAAGCCAATATCTCTTATGGGCAACCACTTGGTGTGAGGCAAGGGGACATCAAGTTGTGGGCTAAGTTGGTAAATAATGAGCCTTTTCTTGTAGGTAGATATTGCTTGAAGTGTCTTCGATTGTGTGATACCAGTGTAAATGTTCTCAACATACAAACAATTGGTAGCTTCCATAGGGTGCAATTTTACTTTTGATATCACAAGTGTTTGTCTTGGCAAGGCTACTTTTGCCCTTGTTTCAAGTGTTTGAAGACATGTTTGATCCCCTACTATTTGCAAACCTATCCAAATGCTATTAAATTTGTGATTGAAATCAGACATTTTCACCCTCAGATTTAGAAACTTGAAATTAGACCTCAAAAACTTGAAATTTTTCACAAATTGGTCAAAATAAACATCAGTATCACCTATGCTTAAGAGAAATATCGTATGACAGTTCACACTAGACTGTGTCACCTGACAGTTATTAAGTCTGTCACCTAGTATTTTTATGGTCTATCGCCTAGCATAGTGCAAAGTATCGCCTGATCTGAGTTCTATCGCCTGGCATGCCTGGAGTCTGTCGCCTGGAAGTTTTCAGTGGTATTCTTAGTTTCAGTCATTAAGTTGCCTTTAGTACGACTTAGCCTTTGAGTAGGTTATCGGACCTTACTGTTAGAAACTTGTTTTGACTGCAAATTTCTGATTCTAGCCTTCTAGGGACCATTTCAATTGATTTGCAAGGTTGTCTTGAAAATAATTTGTCAAGTTAGAAAGTCATTCTTAGTGGAAAGTTTGTCTTTAGAATTGTTGATTACACCCTTGAGGAATTTTGATCCTACTATTGTCCAAATCATTTTTGTATATCTCAATTTCAATTTCAATTTTGGTTAAGTCCAACCTCCTGATTCAAAAGTGCAAGGGTATTCACCCTTTGATTTGAAGCACCTCTTTCACAGTGTTGGTGACACCTTTTATTTTCTATCTTTTCATTTTCTCTTTGGACAATAGAGAATCTTGATTATCCTAGGTTGGAATTGACATTTTGAAAGATTAACCTATCACTTAGAGTTTTTTTTTTCATGTCAGTTACTACAATATATCAGGTGAATCAAGGGAAAAGACCTCTAGTTATCTTTAATCAGTTACCACCAGTTAAGACATGTCAGCAACATAAAGAAAAGGAACCCCTCTTTGATCAGTCCCCTAGGAGTCAACTAGTAGTTGAGATTAATCCTTGTGAGGAAGGTACACCTACAACATGCTATTCATTAAGTAGCAACATGAGTCTTTCAAATATGAAGCATTCAAGAGAAGCTATCAACCAAAATCTTCAAGAAATGTTTTCAAGTTTCAGAGATGATAGCCATATACCCGATGGATTCAGACGAGTCAATAGTCCACCAGGGTCACCTCATGATAAATCAAGATATTGGGATCATCAACAAAGAGCAGAAAGACACCATAGGCATAGTTCTTCAGAGTCAGGACACCCACAACATATTGATGATTTAGAATATCATGTCAATGCGGCCAATTTATTCAATGCATCAAGACATTCATCTCCAAAGGAAAATTCTTGGCATACTAATGCTAGATTGAGGGCCATTGAAAAAGCTAAGCAAGCTTATAGAGGTGAACAAGCTGCAAAATAGGAAAAGCTTAGGAGATTGGAGGAAGAAGAGAAAATATTGTTAGAGATGAAGAAATGAGCATTGCAAGAAGAAGAAGATAGGTTGTATGCACGACAACTTCAAAAACATTTTGATGGAAGAAAGACTAATAGTGGAACCAATTCTCCACCATCAACCCCATCACAAAGTCCTAAGATGAGAAGGAGGTCTAGGACACCCTCAAGATCACCAAGTCCACGAGGAAGAAGAGTTTCAAGAGTTGATCACAATAGGAGAAATTCTAGACAACCCTCCCAAAGAGTGCATCATGCTTCACACCATGGGGGGAGGTATGTTAATTTGGACACCTTAGACTTTATTGCTATACAACAAGAGCCATCTTTCCAAGCCTATGTTGAAAAATATGTGGAACAGAATAAAGATCAATTCTTGGAAAGTCTAATTAACAAGGGTGCTAGAGTCCCTTTTGATTTTGATGTGGATAGAAAGGTAAAGAAGCAAGACCCGTCTACAAATGAGGTGATCAAACAATTGCAAAGAGATGTGGAAAACATAAGAGCTCCCAAAAGTACTTTCAACTTGGATTCTATTTGTCCCAATCCCATTGATAAGAGTTTTGTAATGATTGATTTTCCCAAAAAGGTGGAGTTCCCCACCTATGACAAATATGATGGCATTGGTGACCCTCATGATCACATAAGGCAATTTTATATCATAAGTTTTTCTTTCCACCATGAGGATTCCTATTTATTGAGATTATTCCCTAGAAGCCTCAAGGGACAAGCATTGGAGTGGTTCACTAACCTTACTCCCCCAGTTAAAACATTTAAGGAACTTGTGGAAAGATTCATACAACATTTTGCCTATAATTTAACACGACCTATCACAATGCTCAATTTATGTAAACTGAAGCAAAACCAAGGAGAGTCATTTGTTGCATTCTTGCAAAGGTGGAGGCACTTATGCGCAAAATATTCAAGGACAATTCCTGAAGAGGAGAGAATTGATATTGTTGTGAGCAGTTTCATTCCAGAACTAAGATATGAAGTTAGAAAGGTTCCTTTCAACACTTTTGACACCATGGTTGAAGTTTCTTGTCGCATTGAAAATGTTTTAAAAGAACAAGGAATTTTGGCAAAATCAACAAATAGTAACACTGGCCAAAATAACAATGGTGGAAATAAGGACAAAAAGAACAATTATTGGAACAAGAATAAACAAGTGGTTAATGATGGTGTTGTTGATGCACCTCAACCTAAAGGTGAAGTCCTTAATCTTTCCAAAGTGGTACAAGCCATGAAACTTTAGATGTCTTCAGAACAACAAGATGACAAACCAAAATATCATGAAAAGTCTAGGACTGAGAAGAGACAATTCACAAAGTTGGGAGATTCTTATGTTGATATTTTCAAAACTCTTATTGCTCATAATTTAGTACAACCTCAAGACCCTTCAAAATTCCGTATTCCAGATCCAAAACCATATTGGTGGAATGAGAAGGCATATTGTGTGTATCACAATGGAATTGGGCATGATATAGAGAATTGTTTTAAAATCAAACATCTTGTCCAAGACCTCATTGAGAGTGGTAGTTTGCAAGTGGATGGGTTAACCTCAAATTCTGATCATAAAGCTTTTAAAGAACCCTTGCCAAAGTATGAGAAAGGAGAACGTTCCAACAACAATAAGAATGGCAAGGCAGCAATTAACTATACATACCCTAAAGCCGACAATGTGATCAACATGCTTGAGATGATTGAAGAAAGTGTCCATATGATGAGGAAAAAGGATTCTTATGATTGTGATGATGACTCAAGAAGAATGCCTAATGAAGGACCCATAGTTGTGTTGAGAGGACCTAACTCACATAGGGAGTCCCAGTCTCTTCATGCTGTTACTAG
The DNA here is from genome assembly GCA_027943335.1 of Chamaecyparis obtusa. NCBI lineage: Eukaryota > Viridiplantae > Streptophyta > Pinopsida > Cupressales > Cupressaceae > Chamaecyparis > Chamaecyparis obtusa. The sequence continues at coordinate 571,405 of BSBK01001589.1, forward strand.
AAGTCAGGTTGGGCAGCCTCCCATTGTCATTAGGGGTCCCAACTCCGGTAGGCCTAGACAGTCCACGTCCAAACAAGTTCCTTCCAAATCTATTTTTGGCCCTGAGCTTAATTACAATCTTATTGACCAATTACAATGTACGCCAGCCAAGATTTCTATCTTTGAACTGTTGGAATTATCCCCAAGGCACAAGCATGTCCTTGAGGATGCTTTGCGGGTAGCAAGTGTCCCTAACGACTTGGATATTGATCAATTCCATAATATGCTCAACCATTTGGCTAGCCCTCATTACCTCACTTTCTCAGAAGAAGATGACAAATCCATCAGTCACCCACATAACTTGGCCTTACACATAGAAGTCATGATTCATAAAACTCGTGTCAGGCGCGTATTGATAGATGGGGGTGTGGGGCTAAATATTTGTACCATAGATTTTTTGAAAGCTCTAGGATATTCTGAAGAAGTCATTGACACAAGGAAAAAGATCACAATCAAGGCATACGATGAAGCAGAAAGAAGTTCCAAGGGATTGGCCATTTTGCCTATTTGCATTGGTCCAGTAGAAAAGGATATCTTATTTCAAATTGTTGATGTTGGACCTCTAGCCTACAATATTTTTCTAGGTAGACCATGGATTCACGAAATGCAAGTAGTCCCATCAACATATCACTAGTGTGTTAAGTTTCCTCATAATGGTGTAGAAATTTGCATACCTAGAGATAGTACTTTGTCAGTTAATAACATTTCTATTGGATCACATGTACCTTTGAATAGGGAAGCTAACAGTTCTAGTACTTCACTTGAACAACGCAAAGAAAAGTTTAAAACCATAGATCTTGGGATGGAAGATTATAAGATTGATTCTTTTACAAAATTTCCAATATCTCCTAGGTCCTATGGGAAACCATCACCAGATATGAAACTTTTATCGTCAGCTATGACATTGTTTGGAAATTTTGTTGAGTCTTCAGTTCATATTCAGGAAGAGAAAGAGGAAGTTGTCGTAAGAGACTGGATCTATCGTGAGGAAAAATACCAACACAATGAAAATTTTGCTCCTTCACCTAAAGTTTATGGCAGAGGGTACACATTAGTGAAGAACATGGGATATCTAGGGCATGGTCCCCTTAGTCACAGATTGGATGCCAAATTTGAGCCACTGGATCATGCTTTATTTGCACGATGCCACAAATCCACAGTGGGCTTAGGTTTTGAAAGTGATAAACCAAAAGGCACTACTGCCCTAGCTGCGATGGACAATTATTTTGATTCTGAATACACACCTAATCTTTCTAACCAACAAGACATGATAGGAGATTGGGTACCTTCAACTGACCTCCTTTGGGGAGAATTTCAAATTTTGACAATTGATAGTCCTCCTATCCTAGCTATGACAGATAGCAACTATAGAAATGCTAGATTAACCATGGAAAGTGTCATCACCCCAATTGTGATGGGTGATAATGATTCAGATACTTTTTTGGCTCAACAAATTTCTAGAGAAGGGGAGACTCCGCAAAATTGTGAGGCTTCTACATCACGAGGCCCAAATGCTGAAAATTCAGAAATAGATTCACATGAATATGAGTGGGATTCACTTTCAGATGTAACCATAGACTTAGATGTTGATTTTATTCAAGCCTATAATACCCAACTTGACAAAGTTAATGCACCTAGTGTAGGACTAGAGGACTGGACTCCTCAAATCGCTTTAGTGGAAAATACTTCGTTAGGAAGGACGAACCCTGATTCGGGTACTTTAAAAGGGAACTTGATAAATCCCCAATATATGGTCACCAAAAATGACATCCATCACATTCACAATATTTAACCGATCATAAACCTGGCTATTGTCAACCACCATTTAATTGACTGGTCTCAAATTTCACAAGAGCCACAGCTATTGACTTTTCAAAATGATTATGAGATCGCATGTTACCTTAATGCCATTGAGCCAGTAGTGTCTTCCACTAGTGAGCCAACTACAAGTATGACTGAGCCTGATATTAAGTACCTCAGTCTCAAAATAAAATAAAAAAAGAAAAAGAAAAGGTGTTCTGATGGCGAAAACCACTTTGTGGCAGTGTTAGAATTGAAGATAGTAAAAAGAAAAGATGTATCTGAGGGTGAAAACCTCTTTTAGGTGCCTAAGGATGAGGTACTTAATAACTTGCCCAGTTATTTTCAAGATAGATCCTCAGTATTGATTGAACCAACAAAGCTAGTAAACTTGAACACAGAAGAAGTTTCTCAGATAGTTCATCTTGCTCAATCTTTGTCAGAGGAAGAAACTAAGGCATATGTGCAATTCTTACACAAGAAAAATATCAATTTTGCATGGACATATTCAAACATGCCAGGGCTTGACACAAATCTTATAATGCATCACTTATCCATAGCTCCAGGGGTCAAACCAGTGAAACAGAGACTCAAAAAAATGCATCCACATGTAGCTCTCCTTGTCAAAGAAAAATTAGAAAAAATTTTGAGAGCTGGATTTATCAGAGCCATAGATTACGCAGAATGGATCTCAAACATAGTACCAGTTTTTAAACATGATGGGTCCATTCATGTATGTACAGATTTTAGAGATTTAAACAAAGCATGCCCAAAGGATGATTTTCCACTTCCAAATATTGATATGATAGTGGACATGACAGCGGGTTATGAAATATACTCTCTAATGGATGGCTTTAGTGGATATAATCAAATTAAGATAGCACCCGAGGATCAAGAGAAAATAGCGTTCACTTGCGCATGGGGGACCTATTGTTGGAATGTCATGGCATTTGGATTAAAGAATGCAGGGGCTACCTATCAATGAGCCATGACGACTATATTTCATGATATGATGCATAAGAATATGGAATATTATGTGGATGATACCTTGGCAAAATCAAGAAAAAGGGACACACACCTCAAAGATTTGGAAGTAATTCTAGATCGAATGGAATAGTTTCAACTTAGGTTAAATCCGAAGAAGTGCACATTTGGTGTCACCTCGGGCAAACTTTTAAGATTTATCATTTTAGCTAAAGGCATAGAGGTTGATCCTGAAAAGGTCCAAGCAATTCTAGATATGCCACCTCCTCAAAATATCTGTCAAATGAGAAGTCTTCAAGGCCGTCTTCAGTCGATTAGGAGGTTTATTTCTCAGCTTGCAAATAGAGCACAACCCTTTAATAAGACATTGCATAAAGGTGTTTCTTGTGTTTGGAACGAGGATTGTCAAAAGAGCCTAGATCAAATCAAACAATATTTGGCTAATCCTCCAATTCTAATGCCTCCTATTCCAGGGAAACCATTGATCCTATATATTTCAGCTACAGATACTTCCTTGGGAGCATTGTTGGCTCAATTGGATGAAAATGGAAAAGAGAAGGCCATATACTATATAAGTCATACTCTTGTGTCGTATGAGGTCAATTACAATAACATTGAGAAAGCTTGTCTTTCCGTGGTGTTTTTTTCCAAAAAGTTACAACATTACATGCTAGCCCATACTACACGCTTAATTGCTAAGATCGATCCTCTAAAATATTTGCTTAGTAAAGGTGCTCTCATAGGAAGGCTTGCTAAGTGGATGATGATATTATCAGAATTTGACATAGAGTACATTGAAGAAAGGCCATAAAGGGATAGGCTATTGTAGACCAACTTGCTAATTTTCTAGTTAAGGATAGCATGCCTATACAAGTTGAATTTCCTGATGAACATATATTACATGTCACATCTTGCACCTGGAAAATGATCTTTGATGGCTCTAACATGCAAAATGGGTCAGGCGCAGGGATATTTTTTGTTTCTCCACATGGATGTACTATTCCAAAGTCTTACAAATTACTCTTTCTATGTACAAACAATATAGCAGAATATGAAGCATTAACAAATGGATTAAAGATGGCTATAGAATGGAATATCACTGAGTTGCATGTTTTTGGGGATTCACAATTGGTAATTAATCAAGTCAATGAAGAGTATCAAACCAAAGATGACAAGTTAATACCCTATAAGAAGATGGTTGATTCTTTGAGATGCTATTTCACTTTTGTAACATTTCAGCAAATCCCTAGGACAGATAACAAGGCTGCAGATGCTATGGCCACATTAGCTTCACTTTTGCAATTGGAGCAGCATGAGTCCCGATTTGAGTTCTTGGTGGAAGAACTACATTACCCTATCTTTAATTCACCTCAAAGTCAAGTCATTTTTACCCTAGTCACCCATGAGTCCTCCCGATATGGTGCTATCTATTCATATCTTCATGATGGCATCATCCCTGACACTTTCAATCATTCTGAACGTAGAAATCTCATCTGCAATGCCTCTCGCCACACCCTCATTTCTGGTGATCTATATAGGAGGGGTTTTGATGGGACACTTCTTAGGTGCTTGGAAAAGGAGGAATCTGACAAAGTGTTAGTTGACATTCATGAGGGCATTTGTGGTGGACATTCTAATAGTCTTTCCATGGCCCGTCGATTGCTTAGGGTGACGTATTACTGGCCCACGATGCAGACTGATGGAGTAGCTTTCTCTAAGTCTTGTGAGAAATGTCAAAAGCATAGAAACCTGATTCATGCTCCAGGTAGGGAGATAATTCCTTCTATTTCTCATTGGCCATTTCAGCGCTAAGCCTTTGACCTTGTTGGGCAAATTTACCCCAACTCATCAGGTGGGCATAAGTTTATCATCACATCCACTAATTATTTCACGAAGTGAGTAGAGGTAGTACCTCTTTCTGTTGCCTTAGGCAAGACTATTTCACTCTTTATTTTGAATCACATTATTTTCTGATTTGGAGTGCCGTCTGAGTTTATTACTGATAATGGAGGACAATTCAAGAATAAAGACCTCAAGCATCTATTCAAAAATTTCAAAATCAAGAAACATTGGTCCTCTATTTACTTTCCATAGGGAAACAGACAAGCGGAAGCCTCTAATAAAACCATTCTCAAAATTCTTCATAGTACAGTGCATAAGAATGGTAGGGATTGGCACTTACAACTCAATCTGGCACTATGGGCATACAAGATGAGCATTCGTACACCTATAGGGGCTACTCCTTTTGCTCTTACCTATGGTGCTGAAGCAATATTACCTTTAGAAGTAGAGATCCCTTCACTCAGAGTCTCTCTCAAAGGTTTGATTACAGATGAGAATTATTGTGCCATGAGGTTACAGGAACTAGAACTTCTAGATGAAAAGCATAAAGCTTCCTTTGATCACATGAGAGTATATCAGAAGTGCATGTCCAAGACATTCAATAAGAAGGTTCGCTCTAGAGAGTTTCAAATAGGTGATCTTGTTTTGCAAGAAAACCCTAAAAATCAACAGAACAGAGAACAAAAAGGGAAGTTCGAACCTAATTGGCTTGGACCATATGTCATCACCGCTACTTTTAGTACAGGTGCTTATTTGTTATCTGATGAGAATGGAGAATAGCTCCCTGATCCCATTAATGTGTTGCACCTAAAGAAGTTCTATCCTTGATGCCCATTCTGTTTGGGGGCATCCTTTGTACATATTTATGGATCCTAAAAAAATACCAAAAAAATTCATATAATGCTAAAAAAATCCTAAAAAGCATAAAAAGTCCTGAAAAAATACAAAAAATTCAATAAGTGCCTTGGTGAAAACCTGGAAATAGGCACCTTGGTAGCAAAAATACACAAAAAAAAAAAAAATTTTAAAATGAAAAAATTGCAATAAAAATTCTCCAAGTGGTGAAAACTTGGAAACATGTGCTACTTGAGGCCTTTGCACTCCTATTTATTAGCATGCATCCTCGACACTTAGCCATTCTCCATCATGCCTTGACCTTATTTGGTGTAGTCTATAATTGGTCTTTATCTTTGTGTAGGGGGGCATAACTGTTCGCATAGGTCCTTTAGGTGCGTTTGTCTCTTGGGGCATTTCACAACAGGTGTTTTTCAACACCACCCCAAATAGTATTTTTCAATACTACCCTTGCGTCGAGTGTTTCTTAACACTTATCAGATGTCTTACCTAATAGTCCAAGTGTAACGTGATATTTCTCATTGGCAAATGTGATGATCAGAGTCTGACTCTATGACCAACACACATGCACTTAAACAATCAACTCGTTAAGATATGTTGACTTTATTTTTTTTTGTGTGCTGTCTATGAAGATTTCTTCGATGAGTGGTCTCTCCCTGAGAAGTTTTCGATGATGCATAGCTAGAAGACTGAGGGTATGAGAACATGTTTTATTTCTTTATCTACTTGTGGATATATTTTGTTGATCCTAACTATCATGAGAATTTATGCTAGTCTTACTTGACACTTGGGATTGACAAGGTATTATCCTTGACTATTTTGCGAGTGCATGCTTCTAGTTATCCTAACTTTCATGTGTCTTGATACAAGCATAATCTCACCATATTAAAATTAGGTAATCTCACTGCACTAGTCATCTTGACCTACATGTCTTTGATGCCTAGGTGAGAAAAACACATTTTTATCTGATAAAGATCATATTCATATCCACATAGTCATGCTAGTGTGCATTGTATGATCTTACGATGCTACCAATAATGCTCGATGATGATAATTAGATGTCTATAAGTGTTATGACCTTGCAAGTCAACCACTTTCATAGTAGCTTGCATTTCTTAGGGTCATGTTAGATTAGTTCTTTGCATTTTGCATATGGAGAGAGCTCTCTTTTTCATCTTTCATGGACTTGTCAGTCAACTACGCTCATTTCTTTTCTTTCCTTTCTCGATCATGTCTTTCACTTCTTGTCTTTCATATCATGTCCTTTTCTATTCCTATAGCATTTTGACTTTTTTGACTAATTTTCAAAACACCTCAAAATTGTGCAAAAAATTGCACCCCTAACTAATTTCGACGTCCTAGATCTATTTTCGGACTCAAAATCAAAATCCGAGGTCATCTTGCTAGTCAAAATTGCATTTTCAATTTTTCCCCTTCTTCTGCATATTTGACTGACTATTTTAGGCATAATTCTTCAATTTTCGATGGAATTTCTTCCCCCATGTCTCTCAATTTTCTAGTCTTTCATTCGCTCTATTTCTAGTCTTCTTTTTCCATTCTACTTCATCACTAGGGCATGTTTCATTGCCTAATGGTTAACCTATCGACCTTATCTTCGATTGTGATTGGTTTCGATTTGATCAAATCTTTATCAATTTACTGATCTCCTCTACTTGATTTCAATTTCGATTCTGAGGGGGTAGTATTTATGGGATTCTCATCCCCGATTCCTTGATTTTCCTGATTCAAGACATCTTTTCTATGAGCTTTTGCTCAAATTTGAGATTTTTATCTTTTACTTTGGATGTGATCTTGAATCGACCTCATATTCAAAGGCCTTTTTCTATGCTTTGTTCGGATGTGATCCCAAATCGATCTCACATTGCAACTTCATTCTTTGACTACATGTGTTCCCAGATTGATCACACATTAGTCAAAGAGGGGAAAAATGTATGCACCCAAAAATGGTCACCTAGACTTTGGGCCCCATTTATTTGATTTATCAACCCTGAATCAATTTTATCAATAATCAATATTTTTCAACATTATCAATTTCCTGATCAAGTCTTAATTTCAATCATATATTAGATTTTTATCCTATGGGCTAACCATTTATCCTAAGTTTTTATTTATTCAAAAGGAATTTTTCCTCCCCTTTTAATAAATAAAAAGCCCCACTTTTCCTCTTATCCTAAGTTGCACAAATAAAGAATTATTCTTATTTTATAAAAAGTGAAAAAGTGCTTTTTGTCTCATATGGACACAAAAGTCAACTCTTATTTTCTCATTGGAGGATATGTGTGCACATGGATCAAGCCTCTATTTTTCTCCACCGTTGATTAAGTATTTTGCCTCTTAATCTCCATGGTCCATTCCTTTTCATTTCTTATAAAAGGAGAGCTCTCCTCCTCATTTGCATCAATTCATGTTTTATGCTAATGTTATGCTGCAAGTTTTTTAGGACATTTGGAGCTTTTTGAAGATGTTCTTGCATTCAAGCTTTGAAGACATTGTTTTTGCATCTCATTTAGTTCTCATATTTTGCTTTCATAGTTGCATTATCATGGCATTTCTAGTATAGATTTCCTTTTATGCAATAGATTAGCTTCACATAGCTTAATTAGGGGTTTGTAATCCATTGTCATTTCCTTTCATAGTTGCATTGTACTTTCATTTGATAGATTAATCTTGCATATTCATATTAGTTTGCATTGCATTTTCATAGTGATTCTTGGAGATATTGGCATTCTTTCCCTTGTCTTCATTTGAATCTCTCATTGTGTGGTTGACTAGCAAGGTCACTAGGTTATAGCTCTAGCTAAGAGCAAATTCATCATAGTATCTTGCAACTCCATGCATAGAGAGCTATGAGCCACTTTGTGAGGCCTCACCTTTGAGCAACCTTGCATGTAATGGTTCATACAAGTGTGGTCACTTTTACACCATTCAAGTAGGTCTAAGCATAGTTCACCAAGATCCAAATATAGTGTGTATCTATTATTCAGAAGGTTGTAGCCTTCACCACTTTGAGCAATGAGCTCTCAGACAGTGTGTCCTCTCCCCTAATAAGGACAATTGTAAAAGACTCCTAACAGGGTCCAACCCTTGACCAGGTCTACTGTACTAAATATATTGTAAAGCAACTCCTAAAAGGGTTAAGGATCTTCTAACAAGGATCATAATACACTAGTACAGAATATTAGTGGGTGTCAATTCCCACCGGGATTTTTACCTATTTGGGTTTCCCCGTGACCAAAATAGTGGTGTTGTGTTCATGTGTTCTTTCATTGTGTTTATGCTTTATGTTTAAGTATTCTTAATTGGATAAAGAATTGAAACTTGTAGATAACTGATTCACCCCTCCCCCCCGCCACAGTTATCTCTTGGGACTATTCCTAAAAATTGGTATCAGAGGCAAGTGCCTAGGAGAGAAAGTTTAATAGCTTGAGGTTGATCAGATGGAATTCTTCAAAAAAGAAAGTCCTAAGTTTGATGGGGAGAATTATCTTGATTGGAAGAACAAGATGGTGAGATATTTGCAATGCATCGCTTTTGAAGTTTTTAATGTAACCATCAAAGCAGCCAAGATCCCTACCTTAGAAGACCTTGCTAAGGATGATGCTACTGAAGAGTAAAAAAGAATTATTTCATCAGAATGCAATAGCCAAAGAAGCCCTTATCAGCACCCTCTCTAATAGTGAATTTTCAGAGATAAAGAAAGTAGACACCACCCATAAGATATGGAAGCACCTAGAAGACATGTTTGAAGGTGAGAAACAAGCAATTTGTAGAAAAACATGGAAGAAAAAATACAATGCATTAGAGATGTTACCTGAAGAAAACATCAGAGCTTATAATCAAAGGATCAATGAAGCAGTTGTTGGAATCAGCAACAATGGTAGAGAGATACTAGAGGAAGATATTATGGACAAATTGATGACTACTCTTACTCTAGAATATGAAAACAAGATCAACACTCTTGATGAGACCATGAAGCTTACATCTAATTTCAAGAGAGAAACCTTGATTAGCAAAATCTCAGCTTATGAGATTTCAAGATTGAAGATAGAATGTAAGAGTGAGACAGCCTTCAAAGCAACAGTACATGGTAAGAAATCTACAAACACCTCTCGTAATTTTGATGATGATGAAGAAGACAGAACTTTAAATGATTTTACTGCTATGATTGCTAAAAGAGAAAAGAAAAGAAAAGGAAAATATGAAGGTCAATTACCATTTAAGTGTTTTTCATGTAATAAGATCGGTCACTTTGCATCTAAGTGTCCTACTAGAGCTAGAAAGTTCAATAAGGATTACAAGTCTAAGTACTCTAAGGAATGTTACTATGTTGGAGATGGAGTTTCAGATGATGAATCAGGTGAAGAAGAAATTTGATTCATTACTATAATTGATCATGAAGATAAGAAAGAGGAACAAGAGCTAGCATTAATCTCACAAGTTGATATGAGGACAGACTAGATCATAGACAGTGGATGTTCACATCACATGATAGGTGATAAAGATAGATTTGTTCATCGGGACAAATACAATGGTGGCATGGTTAGATTTGGAGACAACACTCCTAAACCCATAGTTGGTAGAGGAGCCATCACCTTGGATGGAAAGAAAAATACTGATGATGTTCTCTATGTTGATGGTTTGATACATAACCTTCTCAGTGTTGGACAGTTACTTGGAAAAGGCTATTAGCTGGAGTTCAAAGATGAAAAATGCATCATTAACAACAAGGATGGTGTTATGGTTGCATTAGGCTCAAAGAATAGAGGTAATGTTTTCCAACTTAATTCATAAGTAATTTGTTTTGTTGCTAAAGTTGATGACAGTTAGTTGTGGCATAAAGGACTATGTCATATCAATTTTGATAACATAGTAAAGATAAGAAATGTAAAGGTAGTAAGAGATCTACCTAGCATAGCAAAGCCAGTTGATACTATATGCAGGGAATGTGTGATGGGAAAGCATGTGAGAAATTCATTTAAGAGCAAGCAAAATTCAGTAGAGAACAAGTTGGATCTGATTCATATAGACCTATGTGGTCCAACTCAAACAAGATCATACTATGGTGAAAGGTATTTCATTTTGTTTGTTGATGACTATACCAGGATGATGTGGGTTGCATTCTTGAAAGACAAGTCAAAAGCATTTGAGAATTTCAAAATATTCAAAGCTAAGGTTGAAAATGAATCTAGACTAAAGATAAAATGTTTGAGATCGGATAGAGGAGGAGAATTGACCTCTGACAGATTCTATGAGTATTGCAAAGAACATGGCATAAAGAGACAATTGACTGCACCTAGAACCCCTCAGTAGAATGGAATTGTAGAGAGAAGGAATAGGATCATCCTTGATATAGCACACACCTTTATGATAGAATGAAAAGTTGCACACACCTATTGGAGAGATGTATTCAATACAATAGTCTATACCATCAATAGAATTCAATTAAAACCTGGCGGTGACAAAACACCCTATGAGCTATGGTTTGGTAATGTTCCCATAGTAAAATACTTCAAAATCTTTGGAAGCAAGCGCTACATCAAGAGGGATGAAGCAGTAGGCAAGTTTGATGCAAGAAGCGATGAAGGTATTTTCCTTGGTTACTCTACTAAAAGTAAAGCTTATAGATGTTTCAATTTAAGATTGAAAAAGATCATTGAAAGTGCTCATGTTAAGATTGATGAAAAGTTCATGGTTCAAGAAAGATATCATGATTACTCACCCATGATTGAAGAAGAACCCAGACCCTCCACTAATGAGACATTTATTGAAGAAATGTTTGACAGTATTGATGTGTTGTTCAATGACCCTGAGACAAGTGAAGAAGAAACTCCTAAGGCTAATGAGTCAACATCACCTAAAGTTCCAAAGTTTACATCTAGAAACCATTTCAAGAAAGACATCATTGGAGATCAGAGAGGCAAAGTCTTAACAAGGTCACAAGCAAAGAACTCATCTAGCAGTGAAGCAGTATGTTTACTATCTCAGATTGAGCCTTTAAGTGTTGAAAATGCTTGTAATGATTCATATTGGCATGATGCTATGAAGAAGAACTTGATCAGATTATTAAGAATGATACTTGGAAACTAGTCCCAAGACCTAGTAATAAGAATGTGATTGGAACAAAGTGGATATTTAGAATCAAGATGAATGAAGATGGTACAGTAGTAAGAAACAAAGAAATATTAGTATGTAAAGGATATGCACAAAGAGAAGGCATTGATTATTCAGACACCTTTGCACCTATGAGAAGATTAGAAGTTATTAAGTTGTTTCTAGCTTATGCTACAGTTAAAAAATTCAAAGTTTATTAGATGGATGTTAAGTCAACATTCCTGAATGGAGATTTGAAAGAAGTATAAATTGAGCAACCAGAAAGATTCATCTTATCAGATAGACCTGATATATTATGCAGATTGAAGAAGGCCCTCTATGGACTTAAGCAAGCCCCTAGAGCATGGTATGAAAGACTAGATGTATATCTAACAAAGATTGGATTCAAGAAAGGGGCAACATATTGTAATCTATTCATAAGATAGACATCTGAAGGTTTACTACTTGTAGCTATATTTGTTGATGACATTATCTTTAGAGGTAATGACAAACTTAGTGCTCAATTTGCTAAGGAAATGCAAAATGAATTTGAGATGAGTATGATTGGTCCTATCAAATACTTTTTGGGATTGAATGTGCAGTAGACAGAGAAAGGTATTTTCATTAATCAGTTCAAGTATGTGAAGGAAATATTAAATAAATTCAATGATTGCAAGCCAGTAGGAACTCCCATGATTACTAGATGAAAGCTTACAAAAGAAGATGACTCACCAGTAGTAGACATAACTTTGTACAAGTCTATGATTGGAAAAGTTATTTATCTTACTTAGACTAGACCTGATATTTCCAATATAGTTGGCATAGTTGGAAGATTTTTAGTAGAGCCCAAACAAAATAACCTCATGGTAGTTAAAAGGATATTCATATATCTGCAAGGCACTATAGACTATGGTCTATGGTATCCTAATTTAGAAAATGTTGAGCTTCATGTATACACCGATGTAGATCGGGCATGATGTATTGATGATAGAAAGAGTACATCAAGTGGAGCAATGTTTCTTGGTGATAGACTTGTCACTTGGACAACCAAGAAAAAAAATTGGATCTCTTAGTCAACAACAGAAGCGGAATATGTTACAGCAGCCTTGAATTGTTCTATAATTGTTTGGATTAAGCAGATGATAAAGGATTTTGGAATTTAGATTGATTATCCTATTGTTATTCACTATGATAACACTAGCACTATCAATATGTTGAAGAACCCTATGATGCATGCAAAGATAAAGAACATTGAAATCAAGTATCACTTCCTAAGAGAGAAAGTGACAAAGAAAGAAGTCAAGTTGGACTATTTAAGTACTAAAGATCAGTTGGTAGACATATTTATAAAGCCTCTGCCAAAGGATACTTTTGAGTATCTTAGGGAGAAGTTGGGACTAATTCCCTTCCCTGATTCTACTTAGAAGAAAGAAGGAAAGACATCAGTCCTCAGGGACTAATTGAAGGTTGACTACTCTACCTCAGGAGTAGTACTGATGCTTAAAATGAATGGCACCCTTTTTCATTGATGTCAAAGGGGGAGTAATATATAGTCATGAAAAATAGAAGGAAAAAGGAGGAGTAATATACTAAGGGGGAGCAGTATTCAGTTATGACAACAATTCAGTTGAGGAAATGCAGAATGTTGGAAAATATTGCAGCAAATAGAGGATTCATCTTTGGGGGAGTTTTGAAGAGGAAATGGAGAAAGTTATAAAGGAAATGTTCTTTTGGGTTGGTGGTGGTTTTTCATTCCACATGTTTCCATCAATGCCAAAGGGAGAGATTGTTGGAGATTTTCCAGCAGGCTAGTACTAACTGTGTGTTTGTCATTGATGACAACATATAGAAAGAAGCATGCCTGGAATTCTTATATAGTAAGCTTTCAGTATATGGAGTATGGACATGATATTAGCATGATATCATGGGTGCAAAGGCTAACTACTAGTACAGACAGTTATATAGATGATTGTGTCAGTAGTGTTCCTGACAGAGTAACAGATAGTGTTCTAAGTATTGTTGTCCATACAGTTGTCATGAAGGCTTGTGCCCTTGGATATGTGATGAATACATGTTAGTTATGTTTCAGTCATGGATGCATAATTTGATATTCAGTAGAAGTGAAGTTATGTAGTCGCTATTCGCCAGTAGCAATTTCTTGTGTTTATTCAGAAGAGCCGATAGAGATTTTATTGGTTCTAGAGTTGCACCTCTCTTTTGGGTATGCACCCTTGGATTTAAGCTTAGAGGAGAGTTATTGATGTTTAGTTAAGAGTGCATGAAGTAATTCAACTTAAGGAGAAAGATATAGTTGTTTTGGTAGAGCTGACAGTGTGTAGCATGCATCTATAATTATCTTATTGGACATGTCCTAGATTGTGTTGTGTGCATAGTAGAGCCGACAAAATTTTTATTGGGGTTTGTTATGGTTTCTCTAATATGATTTCAAGATGGTTCTAACAAGCTGACTTGATTATATCATTTAGAAGAAAGATATTTATGGGAAGTCATTTGTGATTACTGGAGTGTGGTTCATAGTTGATTAAGCAGAGCAAAGCAGAGTGTGTGAGTTGTTGAACCATTAGAGGAAGGTCTATGTGATCAAGTAGAGTGTTTGTGCTATTCATTAGAACTGATCCAGACATCAGGTCTAAGCACAGTTCACCAAGATCTAGATATAGTGTGTATCTGTTATTCAGAAGGTTGCAGCCTTTGCCCCTTTGAGCAGTGAGCTCTCAGACAATGCATCCTCTCCCCTAATAGGGACAATTGTAAAAGACTCCTAACAGGGTCTGACCCTTAACCAGGTCTATTGTACTAAATGTATTGTAAAGGAACTCCTAACAAGGTTAAGGATCTTCTAACAAGGATCATAATACACTAGTATAGAATATTAGTGAGTGTCAATGCCCACCAGGGTTTTTACCTATTTGGGTTTCCCTGTAACCCAAATATTGGTGTTGTGTTCATGTGTTCTTTCATTATGTTTATGCTTTATGTTTAAGCATACTTAATTGGATAAAGAATTGAAACTTGTAGATAACTGATTCACCCCCACCCCCCACCCCCATCTTAGTTATCTCTTGGGACTATTCCTAACACATAGAACAACCAGAAGGATTTTTTGATCCAGACAAGAAAGACATGGTATGTTAGATTACATAAAGCTTTATATGGTTTAAAGAAAGCACTTAGAGCCTGGTATGAAAGGCTACATAATTATTTGTTAAGTATTGGTTTTGTTAGAACTAGTGATAACAACAATCTATATATGAAAGGAGATTCAGATGATACTATTTTGATTGCTAAAATATTTGTGGATGATATAATTTTTAGAGGACAAGATCATGTATGTAAATCATTTGCTGATGAGATGAGAAAAGAATTTGAAATGTCTATGTTTGGAGAGATTAAGTTCTTTTTAGGCTTATAGGTTATTCAACAGAATGATGGAATATTCATCACACAATCTAAGTACATAAAGGAAGTATTGAAAACATTTGGCATGGAAGATGCTAAACCATTTGGAACACCAATGGTCACAGGCTGCAAACTAACTAAAGATGATGAAACTATAGAGGTAAACCAGACATTGTACTGATCTATGATTGGTAAATTAATGTATGTAGTACACAGTAGACCAGACATTGCACATGCTATTGGGATAGTTGCTAGATTTTTTGTAAATCCTAGAGAATCACACATGGTTGCTACAAAAAGAATCTTGAGATACTTGAAGAAAATAGAGGATTATGGTTTATGGTATCCAAAGGAAGGCAAGTTTGAACTAAGAGTCTACACCGACCACAGATTGGGCTGGAAATAAATATGATAGAAAAAGTACAATTGGAGGAGCATTTTTCTTTGGTGAAAGACTTGTTACTTGGACAAGTAAAAAACAACCTTGTATTTCTCAGTCCACTGTTGAAGCAGAGTATGTTGTTGCTGCTAAAAATTGTTCAAATATTACTTACATCAAATAAGTGTTGGAAGGTATGAATGAGGTAATCACTGTGTCGATGATTATATATTGTGACAACACTAGTGCAATAAATATTTCTAAGAATCCTGTAATGCACTCAAAGACCAAGCATATTTCTATTAAATATCACTCCTTAAGAGAACAAGTATAGGAGAAGAAAGTCAAACTAGAATATGTTACATCAAAAGAACAACTTGTTGATATTTTTACCAAGCCTCTACCGAAGGAAACTTTTGAATACTTGAGGAATAGACTTGGGGTCCGTCCCCTATCTACCAGTCACTAATGTGATTTGGAGGTTGCATCAACCTACTCTTATCAGAAGATCATTCATGTTGATGCAACAATAGTTCACACTTTGGATTCTGTCTAAGGTTGTGAAAGATTTGAGGAACTGGAACATATTTGCATATCAATATATTGAGATACATAGTCTGCACTGAACAATAGTGAGCTACTTGGCTACTACAGAGCTATATGTTTTATATTGTTCTTTGGCATTGTTGTCAAAGGGAGAGAGATCTCATTATGAAATAGGGAAGAAAATAGGAGAGAGATCTAAATTGAAAATGGGAGAAAGATCTTGATATGAAACATCTATCTAAGGGAGAGATAAACTGAAGAAGTCAGAGAGAGTATTGAAGATTTGTTGCTGAGAATAGAAGGAATCTGAGAAGAAGCTAAAAAGATCAAATTTGTAGAAGAAAGTCTGCACATGTAATGTTGTCATGTAACATAGTAATTAAACACATTAAATCAAGCTAGGGAGAGCTTACCAAGTTACAACATTTACTTGTATAGTTGTAGAATACACGTTTGGTATGTGTATGGCGTATTTCATATTGCTTATGTTGCCATCAATGCCAAAGGGAGAGATTGATGAACTACAACTAATTGAATATCTGAATGACTTGAAGATCAGTGATTAGAGATCACCGAGTTGCTGATTAGATATGTAAGATGATTAAATTAGTAATATGTTGTCATTGATGCCAACTAGTTTTGACAATACTTATCTTGTAAGTTACAAATACCTAAACATCTGTACAAGGGAGAAAAGAGATGAATAATAGAGATATCTACATGAGGAAGATGGATATGACAGATGAGGATAAGGAATACTTTGGGTAACTTATTGATGAGTCTATGACCTAATGTTATTGACTTGATTATGTTGCATTCATCTATGATGAAAAAGAGAGCTAAAATGTACAAAGTAGTGTGGTCGGTAAATGAAGCATTTCAGTATACACCGAGCTAGTGTAGTGTATACCGAGCGATAGTATTAACCGATCTTGTTTTCATCGATGCATTACTTTATCAATCGAGCATGGATAAAGGAGCTATATGTTTAGTTTAGCCGACAAAAATTGATGAGATGGAAAGTGTATGATTTTGAGGTTGAAGATAATGTTTGTTATGAGATCTACGGCTACCAAAATTTGAAGAAGATCTAAAGGATGGAAATGAAACATGTTATTGACAAATCTATCGAGAAAGGTTTAAGCGGTAAAATCAACGAAGGAGATTAAGCGGCAAAATTTGATGGATGAAAAGAAAATAATTTACACGTCTATTTAAGAGACATTTGTTTCATTGTTGAAACTATGCAGAAAGAAGGAATACTGCAGAGAATTTGCATGAACACAGCTTCATGCATGTCTGATCAGATTGGTTGAAGGAGAACCAAACTGCAAAGATTACTGAGCATCAGAGAGCTATTATCGAGGGACAGTAAGTTATTGAATGATTGAAAGACTGCACTGATATATTGATTAGAAGATTTTTATGGGCTTAGAATAGATTTGAACATCTGCAAATGAAGTTTTATTTTAATCAAATCACCTACTATTTTAGTTTAACCATTGTAACAGATAAATATCTTAAGCGAGTGGACTTGAATATCTTTGTGATGCCCTATGTCATTCATAGAATGTACATTGTTATGCTGTCAACCCCATAGTGAATGTTGGTTGGACGATAACTATTAGTCTTAAATCCTCTAACAAGGTCACACCTTATAGTATGTTTTGTAACCTTTAACAGGGTTGGCTCTTCACCGAGCTCACTTCAGAAGAGTGAACAATATTTTGGGTTGCTGGTCCCAAGTGGTTTTTCCCTTTATAGGGTTTCCACGTTAAATATTTGCATTATGTGTTTCTATGATGATTGTTTGGTTATCATACTTTACATGTTACATATTTGAATTGGTTGGTAATCACTATGAGTTATTAATTGGTAATCAGTAAAAGCACAGATAGTTTACTATTTTATGGTACTGAGCTATAGAAGTTTGCTAAATTTGTTTGAAGTTATACATTTTGTATTTGGGACTATTGGATAACTGATCTAACTAATTAACCCCCCCCCCCCCCCCTCTCGGTTATTCTAACATGCTCATGTTTTGGTACCCTATTATTTGATGGATTTTTAGAGTTTGAGAATATATAAACATCATTTCAAATAGTTTCACACTCTCTAAGAGATTGATATTTTTGCATTTAGTTTTCTACATATCATTTCTAGAATCATGTTGCATAGAGGAAAATAGGTCTTTGAAAGATATGGATATTTGAATGATTCATGGATACTTCCTTGAACTTGAATATTTGGTTAAAGCTATCGTGCTACTCAAATGTATAATAGGGTTCCACATAAGGCATTGAAGAGAATTGTCCCCTTTTGACCTTAGTGTAAGAGGAAACCTATTGTAAGATAGTTTAGACTCTATGACTCACTAGCATAGGTGTACATTCATTAGGAAACGTGTAAAGCCTTTAACCTCACAATTGACCCTACATCTTTATTTAATTTTAGGATGGTGTCAAAGGATATCATCTTTTAGATCTCGAGATACATGAACTCTTCATTGAGCATATTTCAAGAAAGGATCTCTCAACTCATCTTCTCATATTATTCCTTCCTCTATAATGATTTAGATGAAACTGACTCATATGATATTCCTCCACCTCCATTTACTCCTAGAGTTCATCATGATAATTCACATTTAACTTTATTAAGTTCACTTTTAGATGTCAAGGACTCTCCTCCTACATCTATTTTTATTATACCTAGCTAACATTGTTAGATACTTGAGTTTGCAAGCACTATTATTAGATATCCTTGAAACACTAGGAGGCATCCATTATGTTAGAAACATAAGTATTGTCATGCTTTGATACCATGTTGAAATAAGCACCCATGATTATTAATATGTAGCACTAAAACACCTCCACATGATAAGAGAGAAGCATTGGCATAAGAGGTTATTCCACCAAATCAAGACTCCAATATGATACAAGATGCAAGAGAGACCTTTCTTCTATAGTCAAAGGAGAGGGAATAAGACTGGACAATAATATGAAATGTGTCTTAATCTTTTACTTGAAGCCCAACTAACAAAACAAATTAAATGTCAAGGTAACTATAAATAAAAATATTAGATATAATAAGATCTTATCATTACAACTAAGTCTTCTAGAATGGCACCTAGGATCTAAGTCAACTTATGTCATGCTAATAACCCCCCTCTAGGAACTAACTAGGAAATTATCACAAATATGGTGAAAACATAATCTCACTAATGAATAAGTGGTGAGTTACTCACATTTAGGAAAATAAATGGAATGTGACGGGCTTGACCAATTGATTTTATCTTTTAAGCATTATGAAGCATATTTAGGTGTCACTATAGTCCTGAGTGATTTATAATAAATAGTTGCATACATATACAATGTTTATCTCTCTTCCTACCTTTCTTATAGTCTTTGTTTATAGGTTTTGGCACTAGAAAACTTGGGTTTAGAATTGTAGAGTACATCATTTTAGAGTTTGAATGAGAAATAACATCATGACTAGCTTACAAATGTTGAATACTTAAAAAAATATACTTTGATGACGAATATTAGCTTGAAGGTCATCTTCCTCACTCTTACTAGATTTTTTTCCCTTTTACTATTTATTAGGTATAATATTTGTGTTCTCTACCTTTTTATATTAATTTAATTATATTTATTATCACTATTCTCACATTTCTATAATCTTAACATATGTAAGCTATGTTACATGACTATTAGTGTTAGTTTTTGATAGTTTAAATTATTTTAGAAATGTTAAGAAGATATTTTAGTAAGAAATTTATATAAAAATATCACAAGTTAGAATATTCTAATGGAAAAGCATACCAAAATTAAAAAATAGATCACAACACTAATCAACTAAAATTTCATTTCATTAAAAACTAATTTTTAAAAAAAAAATCAATTAAAAAGTTTAAACGAAATTCTCATATTCTGAAATATAAAGAAATATTAAACAGCTGGCACGAGGCAAATGCATAGTTACAGATGTGACCATCATATCCTATATAGGATCCCATTTACGATTGAAACATTATGATTTATAGCTGGAAAGTCCTTTTAGCCATCTCAATATGCCTTTTTCCCTCACCGTGTCATAGTTGGGATAGTAAAGAACGCCAAGGAAGTGGAGCACGGGCCCTACTTATAGGGAGCTGGCACGGGCCCTACTTATAGTGGGCCGTAAGTGCGGGGTTAATGCTTTATAGCTGGAAAGTCATCTTAGCCATGTGCTTTCTCGTCTTAGTATGCCTTTTTTCCTGACTGTCCTCGTCTTCTGGATAACAAGTCATAAAGAACGCCAAGGAAGAAAGCATCTTGATTATGAGATACCTAAAGCTTTTTACATTCTAATTTTTTCAGGCTTAGTGATGTTTGTAATAAAGAATTTTGTAATATGTCGATAGTGGTTGGGATATCAAATTTAAAATTGTGTATTATTTTTTTTATTTTTCTATTTGAATAGTCTTTGTGTTCCTACTTGTTCTATTAGGTAAAATATCATATGGCAAATTTTGTGTTAAAAGTTAAATTTTGGATGTTTTGTTATTTTTTATCTTCCTTTAGAAGACAATCTTTAATCAGATTCTTATGCTTTGTTTGTTCACACATGCATTAACATGAAATCCTCATATGCATGAATATGTATGCTTGCATGAGCCCCTTAAGTACAACCTTTAGTCTTTGGACATTGTATTATCTCATCATTTTTAAGCCTCGACAATTTGTCTCATAGTTGGGGTTTACTTGCTATTCTTGGGAGTTGTGCTTTGGTGATCATTGAAGCTTTGGTTACAAGACCATACTCCTTTTTCCTAGATGCATTGATGGCATCACTTATTCTTCCATGTATCAACATAGTTACGTATTCTTTGTATATGCTATGTATTAGAATGACCTGGATACTAAAATGTGACTAGGATGGACCATATCAAATAAACAATAGAATGTGCATTCTTTGTACATTCAAAGTCACATATAATATATTTTTTATTATTGGGATTCTTTTATGAATCTTATGCTAGCTTTCTCAAATCATGTCTCAAATTTGAATTATTATTGATGATATGCCAATTTCATTTTCCTACACTTAAGCCTTGCCTTCACACTATCTCTTCGGGGGCTACCCTTTCCATACTAGCAAGGTAGCACAAGTTCTCATATTTTTCTACTTGGTGGGTACTCTGGCGTAGTCAAGACTGAAGAAATCCCCAAAGGAGATGTCCAATCTTGCATGATGAGTCAACACAATGGAAACAACATAACACAACAAGATGTGACACAACAACAATATATTTATTATCATGAAACTTCCAATTACATCAAACATGTCGGGCTATAAGTGTTAGAAATAGGGAATACTGAGGGGGGGGGGGTGTTAATTAGTATTTTGCAAACTTTTACTTTCACCCAATTATGGATATAATAGATTATCTTAATACATGCATACCACAGTAAACTAAAGAACATGCCTAACAGTAAAGCAAATGAACTCATAACACATTATTTATTCTCGAGGAAACCCTGGCCAAGGGAAACCCCAGTGGGGATGGTACCCACAAAGATTCACTAATCAAAAGTATCATGTTAAGGATGTTGACCCTGTTAGGAACCTATTACATGCATATAGTGTCTCAGTCTTGATTAAGGGACTATAGGCCTTGTTAGAAGCCTCAACCCCGCTAAGAGTTGGTAGTACAAAATATGATTACAAGATGAGCCCACTACCCAAACAAGTAATATACAATGATTAATGATTACAAAATAGGGCAAGGTACATAACCTTATACTGCTTGCTTTTCTTTCACAACTTTGCATCAATATCTTTCGATATCTACTTTTTTTCTTCTTTCATCACTTGTACTTCGCATTACATTATTCTTACATTTATACAAGTTATTAAGACTAATAACTCTTACAGACGGCTTCACATAAGCTTAATACAAAATACATATTTACCCAAGGGTTAACATCTAGGATGTCGTCCCTTTATATTATTAAGACATTATTTTGATAAACAAAATAATCCCTTAACTCTTTACTAATTATGTCTTCATATTTTGTCCTGTCGACTTAACACTGTCTATGGTAAAACTATCATAATTTCTTTCATACATGTCGTACAGACTTGCACTCTTAGGTGAGTCTTCAATAGTCATCATAGTATCTATGTTCAAGTGTGCAAGCATTGAACTTACTCCAGTTGACATCGCCAATCAAAACTATCTCCAGGTACATTAGAAAAATAATGCTTTATACTTAGACAATTTTGCTCTACACTCTGTCATACTTGTTCTCTATCATATGCGATCTTTATGTAGATCATATGTTTCCATAATGACAACATCTAGATATCTAACTCAGCCAAATTGCCAACAATTAGGCCTTCCCAATTATGACCATATACAATGAAAACAAGACTCAGATCCTCATCTCGATATGTTAAACCTAGAGCTATCCTCTCTTAACTCTTTTCTATCCTCAACACTCTCAGGGGCTCCCCTATTATAATCACAAACCCTAAATTTAAACCTACTAGCCACCATTGGTCGGCATTCAAGATATTACATATCCCAAGACAAACATAATAGACCAAGTCGACCTAGATACCAAATAAATTATAACATTTAATAAATTCATCAAGCGTAATCCAATCACCAAGTTGGCCACACATAGGTCCACCTCAAGATCCACACTCCAATGATTGGTAGCCTCCAGTGCAATCCTTGACAATCAACCAGTGAATACAACTAAATAGGTGAGATGAAGAACACAACTAGTCAACCAAGATCATGCCAAATCTCACAATCCATGCCACCTGAAGAGACGCGATCATAGACATAGTCTCCATGAACAAGAAGGAACAAGTCCTTTTCATCGCACACACAAAAGACCTCCACAAATTGACCACACCCAAAATCTCTGAAAACTGCTCACAACAAAGAACTACACCAGTTCAAAAGGAAATTCCTCCAAGATTTGCCAAAAACCCAAGATGCTCCAATAGACACTCAGGGTAAATAGAAAAGTGTGTCCTACACTTTGTTACTGCACTGTTGGAAAATGGGATCACTTCCATTTAGGATTGGTTTAGCCCTCTGAGTAAGTGGTTTTGGGTCATGTCAAATGCCTTGAATAGTTCTTTGACTTGGATCTGGTTTTTCCCCTGTCCTACCTTGTTTTCCACTTCTTTCCTACCTATTTCTGGTATCTTGCTCTAAGATTTTGAGGTTCTTGACATTAGGTTCAAAGTAAACTTGGTGGGTCAAGGTCAACCTCGACCCTGGCCCAAGGTCTAAATTTCAAATTCCAAATATTTTTAGATGTCAGGGTTTGGAAAGAATTCTTTCTCGCTTTCAGGTCAACTACTTCGGGCTTTGAAATGGTGACTCTTAAAAGACATTTAATATAGGCCCACTTCTAAGGGTATGAGCCTAATGGGAATTTATTTCTCATATGTTGGCCTCTCTAGAAGTTGGTGTCCTAGACTAGTATATAAGGAAGCCTTCTCTCATTTTGAAAGGAGAGAGAAAAAAGAAAGAAAGAAGAAAGAGGAAAAGAAAGAAAAGGAAAAGAGAAGGGAAGAAAAGGGAGGATCAGCTATGAATAATTTATCAAACCAAGCATTCAAGTATTCAAGCATTCAAGATTCAATTTATCAAGGAGATCCATTGGTAGTCATTGAACAATTCAAGCTCTATGGAGCCCTCTTGTTGAAGATTTCTCCATCCATATTCATTCAAGCTTCTTCCTATTCCAAGATCCATTCAAGATTGGTGTTGAGGATCTAAAGAAAATTGATTTGAGCCATCCTACATCCTACAATTCTACATCCATTTGGAGCATCCATACTTGTGGATTCAAGGATTTGAATCCTCCACAAGGGTTTCAACATAAGCAAGGTGAATTGTTCTATTTACTTTGTTTATTACTGCAATTTCAATTCTATTTCAAGGTTAATTCCAAAACTGAGGTTTGACCAAGGCAAACCCATCATCCAAACAACAAAACCATTTTTCTTGTAGGTATAGGTACGGAACAGTGAATTACAAAACAAATTCAAATACCCTTTTCAGAAAATGTTTGGGATTCGTGAACTAATTTTTTGTCAAAGTAGTGCAGGTCAAGGTCAACATAAAGGGGCACAATTGAACTCCCATATTTGGGTCAAGGTCGACTTGGTTCAGAAAAGAAAAATATTTATGGGTTTTCTCTGTCTCTGTGTTTCTGTTCCAGATCTGGTTGTAGAATTTCTAGAAACTCAATATAGACACCAGAAAATAGTAATTTCCAGATCTGCTACATTTCAAGATAAGTGTTTCATTTTATCCTAATCTTTCTGATTTATTGTTTTACTTTATAATTAAGAAATTAGACCCTCTTTCCCTCTTTATCCATAACCAGTTGTTCATTTTTGCATTGATCATCTCCTTTCACTTAATCAATTGAGATCTCGTTGTCTTGGATTAGGAGGTAATATATATCTACAACATTTTCAATATACCCCACCTACAAACACATTTCATAAACAAACACACACACATACACACATATATTTATATCTTACATTTTGGTGAACCCATGATAGACAACTCTTTCATTTTGATGTTAGATGCTTTGCTTCTTTTCCTTAAGACTAGCTTAGATTAGTTTTCTTTTATGCTCTTGCATTTTAAAATACAAAAATAATTTAAAAAATCTACATACTCATCAAAATACAAAAACATTTCTTGCATTTCATTCACTATGAAGATCCTTAAGATGTTTTGGTGTGTGGTTATTTTCCTCATTATTCTCCTCTTATCATCTCTTTATAGTACTTATGATGTTTATGAGAGTATCATCCATTTTATTATGTTTGTCACTCTTCATGTTGCACTTTCTTATGCTATTATGAGATTGACTAATTTACTAGCCTTCCGACTTTCAAAACTTTTATTAAAAATTTGTGTGGTGGACTTATTACTCTTTTGGATTACTTGAAAAATCTGGTAGATGATACACCATCTCCTAATCTTCCTAATCCTAATCTATTTCCTAATCTTCCTAATCTAATCCCATCCTTCATAATCCAATTCTTAATAGTCCCATTCCCATTTCTCCATCTACTATTCCTAGTTCTTCCCACACTTATGATGGGGCTCAAACTATGGTTCATGATGTAGATGTGAAAGAATTCTTTGATTTACATTCCCCTTCTTATTTGATCCATGATGATATTAAAAGGGAGAGAAAGGAAACTTCTTCTATACCTATCATTCCACCTTACACAACATTTTCTCATGATCATTGTAAACAATCACCTCCTGTAGAAGCTTTACAAGATATGTACACTACAAGATACAATATGATAGCTAAACAAGGTTATAAGGGTTTAGGGCTTGGTGTTTGCTTGCCAAATAATGGTATCAAAAATCCAAAGCAATGGACTTTCAGGATTGAACGTCCTAAATGGTTTCTAAATGAATTATTCAGTCTCATTTAATTATCGACTAGGGACATAAACTTGGAATGGCATTCGCAAAGTATATGCTTCAAACCTCTCAATCTTAAGTCTATCCTATAGAATTCAAATGCTTATGCTTCAGGAAAACTATACTAAAACCAAGAAATGAATTTACTCTAACAAAGCATGCAATCATGGGTAGGAATTACTCTAGTAGCCTATGCTGCAGGAACAGTCTACCAATTCTGTTATCAGTGGCTAAAGGAATAGCAGAGTTCTACCTTACTTAAGAATAATAGGAAAATGAATTCTACTCTAACAGAACAATTAACTCACCAAGTGGGGCCCCTTGGATGAGTGAACAAAAATTACAATCAATATAAAAGATATAAACTCAAACTGAACATTCTATTCATTCATGAAAAAAGATTACATTTAATTGAAAAATAGTATTACAACAACAATGGCTTTGCTATGAAAATTAACTTATCCAACTAGCTCCTGAAGAGTTACAACAGTCATTTATTTGAATGGAAACTACAACTACCTCCTAAATCTAAGATCACTCCATAAATGAGGATTAGTTACAAAATCATAAAGTTTAGAACATAAACATCATTAATCATAAACAAATCTCCCAGGAATGTAGCATGTTGAGGAAACTAAATCCTCGCATTGCATGCAACAGAAAGTAGTAATTGACTTGCCCAGCTTGCGAAGATTCAACAATTCTTGGTTGGATTTGACTATTCCAGTGCCTCAATGCCGGTCCTTAAATACCCATAGTAAATACCTGCAAAATAATCAATGCGCACACAACCTTCCATGTACATATATATGGATATCATCAATATTAGGAAAAAGATGTAAAGTTCCAATTAACACTCATGCAAGTCCTATGGCTATATGAGGAAGACTACCCAAAACATAGCATAAGCAAGGAAACATTCACTAGCATGTATAACTACTATATTATACCATTTATGTCCATAAATTCATGAAAATACCATGTCTTTAACTATCCATATTTCTATCTGATGTCTTCACACATATGTAACATTTACATAAAAACCATAAGTTCATATGCTAGAAAACTATGAATTCATGTATGTGTGCACACAACTATCTAAAAAAAGAGTATAAAAAGTAATTAAGAAAGATGTCCTTTTAGAGGCTCATCATTCCCCCCAACTGCACTATTGCTAGTCCCCAACAATCATGAAATTCTAGATTCTGGCACGTAGCCTTAAGTCACTAGTTGTCTTCTCCCTAGACTCATCTTTAAAATAATCAAAATACCCATGATTTTCTTTGAGCCTTTCCCATCGCTAGAATTTTGGAGGCATGTCGTAATCTACGGCAATGTCATTCATTGCTAGCAATGGATGCAGGAGTATAGTAGGCTGAAACCTTAATGGAAACTAGTAATTGCATAGACTTTTTCCCAACATGATGTACCATGGAACTCTTCTAGTGGCAAGGGTTAAATTCTATGGAGAGTGAGGTTCCCTTGCTTTCAGATCATGCAACATCCATATCCATCTTTTTCTTGAGGCACTGATATCTTCATCAATATCTTTAGATGCATGTTGGTCCAAATTTGTAAAAGCTTGCTCTCTCATTGGATATATGACGTAGAGCTCTCCCCTACTTACGCAGCTCGGTAAATGGTGAGACCTTCAATGTTACTCTGAACCTAGAGTAGGCTTAGGACCTTAAGAAGATCCTTCAAAAAACACAATTACACTATCCTCACTAGAGGAGTCAGTGTCTTCAACCGGCTTGAACTCCCTCGAGTTCTACTGGTGCTCAGTTGATACTCGATCAGTGCTTAGTGTCTATGTTAACTGAGCGGCTCGGTAGCTTTACCGAGTAGTTTACTAACGCTTAGTAATGCTTACGAAAAAATGCCTTCTTGAATTATCTTTCATATGGGAACCTACAGATTTTATAAGGGGATGGAAAGGTTCCATGCACAAACAAAATGTCTTCTATGGGAGTGATTTCCACAACATAACACGATTTGAATAAAAAGTTCAAAAGTTTAGACCTTGCCAAGCTTGTAGCCTTTTGATGAGTCTCAAGGGTTCTAGTTCTAGTTTCTAACAAGAAAAATAAGGAAACAAAATATATTCAGACACCCTTCAAAGACTTGTAACAATCCTCAAGATCCTAAGATCCTACACACAGATCAACACTTAGCGACTCCTAGTTTGCTAGTCCCAATAGGGCTAATCAACTCAGTTGATAAAAGAAAACTTCACTAGTTGGTTATGCAAGGTTGACTACCAAATGCAATAGTGTTACAATTCCCAAAGAGATAACAATCTACCTTTAGATTTCTTTTATCCACCCTCGAAGTGCTTCTATCACTTCAGTTCTTCATTTCCTGAACCAAGCACATAGAGATGCTTGGCCTAGAATCTGCAAATAGATTTCTCCAAACAATTCCCCTTCTTCTACACCTGTGATGAACCAAAATACATTGCCCCTAATTACATTTCCCAACTTCGCATAGGAATCCCACAAAGGAAACACAAGCTATGGCATCCTTGACCGAAACCCTGGTCCAGGAGAGTTTCTTGAAAACCCAAAAACTTATTCTTCCAACTCTCGACTCTAATCTAAAAAATGCTTCAAAATAAATGCAATGGAGTCCTACTTCATGATACATGTCAGATCAACCAAATTTCTTCTCACGTCTGTGCAAATCTGCACACACAGTGTTTTCAATCCATAACTTAGAGAAAAATAGGGATCTTTTATTGATTGAATGCAAACATTACATAGAGTATCTGTACTGTTCAACAACCCCTATCTTCCACCTGCCTGTGAGGGCTATATGAAGACTTCCCTCAATGGATCCAACCATTTTTCAAATGGTTGTGACCATTGGGTGGTTGTGTAACAAGTCGGTAGCAACTTTCCAAAGAAGTTGCCGACAACATTTCTTACATTTTTGCAACGTTTACAGAATGTTGCATTGTTTCTCTTAATGAGCCTATAGGCCTAATGCCTTACATTATTGAAATAACTTAAAAGAAACCTAGGAAACCTAACATCCTAAATGTGCCTTTGGACCATAGTAAAAGACCCATGGTTTATAATCACACCGAGGGTGACTAGGTCTTACAAGTAGGCTTTATTAAAACTTAACCTAATAATCTAAAAGTTATGAAGAGTGGGGAGTGCTTCTTATGTGCTCCTGCTTGGGTTCTCCTGAACCATACTCCCATGTTTTAAAACCTCAAGTCCCACTTGAGTACAGTTTCTGAACCGAAGTTCCATGCTTGTTGATACACTCTTCACTCATCCATGTAGCATCAATGTCTGGTAACCCCTGCCATTTGACCAAGTAATCTTTGTAGGTCTTCTTCCTGGTTTGTTTGACAACTTTAGAGTCCAGAATCTTTTCCAACTGTAGAGGTTGGCTCGGTGGCAAGTCCTTTATCCATTTGACTTGATCATCTTCAGTGCCCTACAAAGTGTTATTAGATCCTGCATCACCCTTTAAAGGAGTGAGATCACAAATATTAAAGATAGGAGAAATATAAATAGTAGGGGGTAAAGAAATTTCATAAGCATTATCCCCAAATTTATGAAGTATTTGATAGGGACTGATCTTCCTCATCTACAATTTGGTGTGTCCCCTAGGTAGTCATGCCTTATTCAAGTATGCCCATACTTGATCTCCTACTTTGAAAGTAACATGTCTCTTCTTCTTATCTGCTTGTTCTTTATACTTTACAGTATTTTGTATCAATTTATCTTGGACTTGGTCATGAATCTGTTTGATCCATGCTGATAGTTCTTCTCCCTATGCACTTACTTTAAAGTCAGTCGATAACTCTCTTAGTTCCATAACTCCTCTTGGATGGAGTCTATAATTCACTTGGAATGGTGTCTTCCCTGTTGATCGGTTTACTGAATCATTGAAAGAAAATTCTACTTGAGGAAGTATAGCATCCCAAGTCAGCCCATATTGTTTTGTTAGACACCTCAAAAGGTTGCCTAATGATCTATTTATGACTTCAGTCTGCCCATCAGTTTGTGGATGGTATGCAGAACTGAATGATAGATTTGTCACCAAATTTTTCCAAAGGGTTCTCCAAAAGTGTCCCTCGAATTTCACATATCTATCGGAGATAATGGATGTTGGTAATCCATGAATTCTAACCACTTCTTTAAAAAATAAGTTAGCAATATGTGAAGCATCATTAGAAACTATACAAGGAACAAAATGTGTCATTTTGCTAAATTTGTCAACTATGACAAAGATACTATCAAATCCTTGTTTGGTTCTCAGTAGTCCTAAGACAAAATCCATGCTCACACTATCCCATGGCTTTGTTGGGATTGGTAGTGGTTGATAGAGACCTTGATTGGTCCTGACTCCTTTAGACCTTTGACAAATAGTGCATGATTCAAAAAAATTTCTAACATCAGTTGGTAACAGAGGCCAATGATAGTTTCTCCTTACAAGTTCAAGTGTCTTATCTATGCCAAAGTGTCCTCCTAGTGTACCAAAATGTTTCTCCCTAATCATATTTTCTCTCATGGAGCATTTAGAAATAAAAAGTTGACCTCCTTTGAACAAAAGGCCATTCTGCAATAAATATTCAAAATATGTAGTATTATATGCATCTGATAGAGTAGAGAAAACCTGATAGATATCACCGAAATCTGAATCATCCTTGTATAGGTGTTTGAGGGCATCAATTCCTATGCTTTGTACCTACACTTCTTCAACCAAGATTACTCTTATACTGAGAGCATCTACAACTTTATTTGAAGTTCCTTTCTTATGCTTTATGGAAAATGTGAATTCTTGGATTTGTTCAACCCATTTCATGTGTCTGCAACTTAGCTTGTCCTGAATATTCAGAAAACTCAAGGCATGATTATCTGTAAAGACAATAAATTATTTAGGAAGCAAGTAGTGCCTCCATTTCTTTAGGGCTTGAACCATCACATACAATTCCAAGTCATATATGTTGTATTTCTTTTTTTCTTCATTTAGTTTTTCAAAGAAGAAAGCCACTGGTCTTCCATCCTAACTGAGGACTACGCCTATGGCCAGATTGCTAGCATTGATTTCCACTATGAATAGTTTGTCGAAGGTTGGTAGTGCCAAAATGGGATATTGTGCTACTCTTTCCTTAATGTATTTAAAAGCTTCATCTTCTTGTGTTGTCCACTAAAACTTTTTTTTTCTACCACCCTTGATGGTATTGAGTAAAGGTACACAAATGTGACTGAAATTTTTGATAAATTTCCTATAAAAGGTAGCCAATCCATGAAAGCTCTTGACTTCTCCCAAAGTTTTTGGTATGGGCCAATTAATGATATACTCTACCTTTTTAGGATCCATTTTCAATGTGCCCTTTGAGATAACAAAACCCTAAAATATCAACTCTTGTTGCATGAATGTACATTTCTCTAAGTTGATAGACAGTTTCTTTTCATGTAGTTTTTGGAGAACTTGCTCCAAATGTATCATGTGTTCCTTTAGAGTCCTAATAAAGATTAAGATGTCATCTAAATAGACCACCATAAAATTTCTAGTGAAATCTTTAAGCTTTTCATTCATTAATCTCATGAAGGTGCTAGGAGCATTACTAAGGCCAAATGGCATCACAAGTCATTCATACAATGCTTCAGTTGTTTTGAATGTGGTTTTCCACTCATCGCCGAGCCTTATTCTTATTTGATGGTAACCAGATTTAAGGTCAATTTTTGAGAAGTAACATGCTCCTCCAAGTTGGTCTAGAAGATCTTCAATCCTGGGTATAGGGAATTTGTATTTGATTGTAATTTTGTTTATTGCCCTGGAGTCAGTGCATAGTCTCCATTTTCCATCCTTCTTAGGAGCCAAAACACTCAGGACTGCAGAAGGGGTGAGACTCTTTTGTATGAGTCCTTTAGTCAACAATTCACCAACTTGTCTGGTGACTTCAGCATTTTGGTTAGGAGTAAGTTTATAAGAACTTTTGTTGGGTAGGGAAGCACCTGGGATAAAGTCTATTTGGTGACATATATCCCTCAATGGTGGGAGTTCATCCAGTGTGTCTCTAGCAACTATGCCTTTGTATTTCTATAGTAGACCATCTACTTCCTTTGGTACTTCATGGTGCACTATTTTCTCTTTTGGTTTAAGGACTAGGGCATATCCTACCTCAAAATCTTGAATAGTACTTATCATTTCTTATTCTCCTGCAAGCATGACTAGCTATTCTTTTGGTTTTTCTTGTGCAGGATCGGGGAGAGGGATCATATTGTATTTGTGACCATTTTGAACAATTTGGTATTTGTTTGTGACTCCATCATGTTTATCTTATAGATCATACTACCATGGCTATCCTAACAAAAGGTGACATACATCCATGTCGACAACATCACAAAGAACTATATCCTTATAGTCTTTAATAGAGAAATCTACACAAGCTTGTTCATTTATAAGGGTTTACTACCCATTTGTTAATGAAGATACATGGGAAGGGTTTGGGTGGGGTATCTTTTCCAATTTTAATTTATTTACCATTTCCTTAGATACAAGATTTTCAGTAGAACTAGAATCAATTACTAACTTGCATACCTTTCCATGGCTTTTGCAATTGGTTCTGAAAAGACTTTTCCTTTGAGGAGGTTCCACCTATACTGGTGCTTGGATCAAAGTCCTCTTCATCATGAGGCTTACTCCATCTTCTCCCATATAGTCTCTTACACTATCATCATCATCTTCTTGTACTAGGTTGGCTCTTCTTTCACCTTGATTATTCTACTTATCTTTGTTTGGACATCTATTGGTATAGTGCCCTGTTTGATTGCAGTTATAACATCTGATTTTGTCCATTGTTTCTTCCCCCATTTGTACCTTTGCCATTTCCTCTTCTACCTCAGTATCCACCTCTTGAACTTCTTTCTCCTTGGGTTTTCTCCTTAATGGCTTCTCCTTGTGGTCTATTATTCTATCCTCTTCCTCCAAAGTTTCCTCTACCTCTTTCATTCTTGGCTTTTCCTCTACCACTCTATTCATTCCTCCTTAATTTTTGTTCAAATTTTAATGCCAATTGATAGCATTCATTCACTATGGTAGGGCTTGTCAAACTGAGTTCATCTTGAATGAAGACCCTTAGGCCTTGCATATACTGAGAAAGCTTTACACATTCTGGTTCAGAAAGCTTAGATTTCATCATCAATCTCTAGAACTCTTCGGTATAGCTAGAGATGTCCATCTCTTTATGTCTTAGACTCATTCTTCTTTTATGAAGTTGGACTTCATAATCCTTAGGGACATAAGTTTCCCTAAGTAGGGTCACCATCTTCTTCCAAGTGGTGATTGGATTCTTTCCATTCTTCACCCTATGATCTTGAGTGAAGTTCCACCATGTGAGTGCAAAGCTTTTGAGCTTTGACTTAGAAATCTTCACCCTCTGATTCTCAGGGATGTCTTCACAATCAAAGAAACTATTTAGGGCATCCACCCAATCCATTGCAGTGTCTGGGTCCATCTTCCCATTATATGTAGGCAACTCAAGCTTGGCATCCATGGTTGTCCTCTCCATAGATTTTAGAGTCTTCATAAGTAGCCTCTGGTCTGCAAGACATTCCTCTTCCTCTTGCTTAAGGGGTTCTTCATCACTCCTTGCTGTGACATTCTCAGAGTTTCCACTACCTCTCTTCTGAAGCTCTTCCTTCAACCTATCCATTTCTTTCCTCATCTACAACATCTCAGTGTCTCTTTGATCATCATGCTGGGTCTTTTGCTCTTGCAAGTATCTTACTATCTCTACATTGGTCATTCTTGATGACAATCCTCCATCATCTTCTCCTTCCATGGTGCTGGTATATCTTTACCCTAAGGATCTTAGGTGCTCTGATACCACTTAACATAGAGCTCTCTCCTACTTAGGCAGCTCAGCAAATGGTGAGACCTTCAGTGTTACTCTGAACCCAGAGTAGGCTTAGGAGAGTACTCTACACCTTAAGAAGATCCTTCAACAAAAACAATTACACTATCCTCACTAGAGGAGTCAGTGTCTTCAACTGGCTTGAACTCCCTCTGGTTCTACTGGTGCTCAATTAATACTCAGTCGGTGCTCAGTGTCTATGTTAACTGAGTGGCTCGGTAGCTTTATCGATTATTTTACTGATGCTTGGTAATGCTTACCGCAAAATGCCTTCTTGAATTATCTTTCAGATGGGAACCTATAGATTTGATAAGGGGATGGAAAGGTTCCATCCACAAACAAAATATCTTCTATGGGAGTGATTTCCACAACACAACACAATTTGAATAACAAGTTCAAAAGTTTAGACCTTGCCGAGCTTGTAGCCTTCCGACGAGGTTCAAGGGTTCTAGTTCCAGTTTCTAACTAGAAAAATAAGGAAACAAAATATATTCAGACACCCTTCAAAGACTTGTAACAATCCTCAAGATCCTAAGATCCTACACACAGATCAACACTTAGCAACTCCTAGTCTGCTAGTCCCAATAGGGCTAATCGACTCGGTTGATGAATGAAAAATTCACTAGATGGTTATGCAAGGTTGACTGCCAAATCCAACAGTGTTGGAATTCCCAAAGAGATAACAATCTACCTTCAAATTTCTTTTATCCACCCCCGAAGTGCTTCTGTCACTTCAATTCTTCATTTCCTGAAACAAGCACATAGAGATGCTTGGCCTAGAATCTGCAAACAAATTTCTCCAAACAATTCCCCTTCTTTTGCACCTATAAGGAACTAAAATACATTTCCCCTACTTGCATTTCCAAACTTCACATGGGAATCCCACAAAGGAAATGCAAGCTAGGGCATCCTTGACCAAAACCCTGGTCCAGGAGAGTTTCTTGAAAACCCAAAAACTTATTCTTCCAACTCTCGACTCCAATCTACAAACTACTTCAAACTAAATGCAATGGAGTCCTACTTCATGATATGTGTCAGATCAACCAAATTTCTTCCTCGCACATTCGCGCAAATTTGCACACATAGTGTTTTCAATCCAGAACTTAGAGAAAAATAGGGATCTTTTATTGATTGAATGCAAACATTACAAAGAGTATCCATACTACTTAACAACTCCTATCTTCCGGCCACCTGTGAGGGCTATATGAATAATTCCCTCAATGGATCCAACCATTTTTCAAATGGTTGTGACCATTGGGTGGTTGTGTAACCAGTCGGTAGCAACTTTCCAAAGAAGTTGCCGACAACATTTCTTACATTTTTGCAACATTTACAAAATGTTGCATTGTTTCTCTTAATGAGTCTATAGGCCTAATGCCTTACATTATTGAAATAACTTAAAATACACCTAGGAAACCTAACATCCTAAATGTGCCTTTGGACCATAGTAAAAAACCCATGGTTTATAATCACACCGAGGGTGACTAGGTCTTACAAGTAGGCTTTATTAAAACTTAACCGAATAATCTAAAAGTTGTGAAGAGTGGGGAGTGCTTCTTATGTGCTCCTGCTTGGGTGCTCCTATACCAATATACCTTTCCATCTCCACTTGGATTCATTGTAACAGAGAGCCAATCTAGAAATGTATACTTGGAATGTTGAACTTCAAGCCTCATAAACAAGGGAGTTGTCATCTCATTATTTTTATAAGGTGCAGCTTGGTGCTCCCTACTAATTTGATTTTGCATCTAGGAGATAACTACCCTCAATTTCACATCTCCTACATAGAGGAGTGAGTTCTACTCTGTATCATCTGGGACTACTAAGTTATGTAGGTATAGTTCACACAATAAGTTCTTCAAGGTCATTAGAGCAGATTGAAATGCATCATAAAATTCATGGCGGTTGAGATAGAGGGATTGAGTCCTTCTATAATTCTTGTTAATTTAAAATTAACAATCTATTCTTTAGGGAACAATGTATACACCGGAGATAGTGATCTACATTCCATGAGCTCTGGAATCAATCATGTAATTTGATCAATCCACCTCTTCAATACCTCAATTTGATATGATTTCTTCTCTATCTGATGGCCTTGCTCATCAATAACATGTTTGAGTTTTTCCTTTTCTAATTGCCATTGTGTCATCTCCCACAATAATTGTTGGTACAAATTTATTCCCGCAGCTAGGGTTGTAGACAAATTAGGTGGTGGAAAGGGTTCTTGACTGAGAATATCTACCCAACCAAATGCCAGGTGAGGAGTTTCCACTATTCTTTGAGGTTTGGAGGATTCCCCTTTCCATAGAGCAAGGGTTGTCACTGTATTTCTTTCCTCACTAGATTTAGTTGATGCCTTAGCCAATGTCTCTAATCCATCCTGATTAAATTTTTTAACCCTTCCTCAACAATGTCTTTTCCAAATTCTAGGTATTCCTCAGAAGGGGAGTCTTCTGAATTCATATAAATGTCCTGCCTAACAGAATTTTCTTCAAATTCTTGAGACTCCTTAGAATCCTCATCAGTGTTAATAAGTATATAGTTAACACTAGTGTTAACCTATGTTTGTGGACTCTGGTTATTGAATTCAGTGTTACTAGCTACATTTTATTGAAACACTTCCTCTGAAGAGGACTTATCCATAGACTTGGAGGATTCAAGGTTAAAAATTGGAATGGAAGCCTCAGCATCCCTATTACTTTCAAAAAGTCTTGTACTTCTTCTGGGGGATGTACACGAGCATGGAGGATCCTTTTGTTTCCTCCTGCTAGTGGTGATTTTCTCCAGAGTTGCTTCAGGAGATGCTTCCAAAGTTTCTTCTCCATGTGAAGGCAAAGGTTCATCCACATTATCACTACTAGGTGGCTGGTCTGGTATTCCTTCTTCTATCTCTACCATTTTTTCCTCTATTCTCCTAGAGGTGGACCTTGTCTTTACAAATGGTGGGGTTTGAAGAACACTTGCAATTTCTTTATTTTTAGTTCTCTTTACCTTAGAAGTGGAGGCACCAACATTGCAAGTTCTTTTCTTGGATGGTCTAGAAGTGGAAGGGGAAGCTTTAGGAACATTTTCTATCCTTTGGATGATTTTACAAACCCCTATGGTGGTTTTTTCTCTTTTCCTGACACCCTGACCTCTAGGGCCAACCACCCTAGGTTCTATCTCATTCATTTGCAGAAATTCTTCCCATGTGCCTATCAATTGTTTATTTAACTCTCTCTCTACAATTAACTTTATCAAAAAATGATGCAAAATAGACTATTCTTTTCCTAACTGAACTAGGGAAGCTTGATTTTTCACAATATTGAACAAGAAGTTGGGAAGATTTACTTGTTTGTTGTCGTGTCGAAGATGACTTAGAATCTTGAAATGTACGCCATGCAAATAATTGTATTGCCCTTCATAGGTGAAATAATGGATGATGAATGTAGCAGGATGAATGAATTCCAAGGGCAAGGATACTCTAAAAGTGCCTTGCTTCTTATCTATCTCCAGCTGAGGGTCACTATGCAGAGTGAACTAAGCCCTAGCCGAACGCAAGTTGAGATCCTTTGCCCACTTTTCACCTTCTTGTGGAAAACCAGTTACTTTCACCATAATGTCATCTATAAATTTGATTTTTAAGCCCTTGACCACTGCAAATCCATCTTTCAATGTGCTTAGAAATTTCAAAGCAACTTCTACATCGAACCCCTTAATAATCAAGCAATAGTCTAACCATCCTTTCCTTCTAAACATTTCACAACTAGATGCATCACCCATCGAAACCCCATGATCCACTGGCTCATGCCTTTGAAGATCTCCTCCCATTGTTATGAATAGAAAATTTTAAATTTTACAGAAACTTGGTATTTTCATAGAGCGCAACAATGGAAATCAATAGAATTCAAAGTGTTATGACACAGGACATTGCAGATGATAAAGGTGGCATACCAAATGCTACTTACTCATGAAATTAAGAGATTTTATTGTATGAAATCTAATGATATTTCACTTGCATCAAATCTCATGATAGTTCACTCATGCCAAGGGCTACCACCCCAAACATGTCACAAAAATATCATTAGAAGTTAAACTTTAGCTTTTAATGTCTTAATTTCATTACAGATATGATGATGCAATCATGGAAAGATAGATCAACAAGTACATGAAGTCAGTCACCTCATAAAGATGATACTTCAATGTTTACATGCTAATGTGAAATTTTTTAAAATAGAATATTTCCCCCCCAACTAAGTATAGGCATGGGTCTCACTAGGCCAGGACATGCAAGAGTGTAAAATTAAAACAACATGCTTTCCTAATAAATAATGAATAAAATAAAATATGTAGGAAGGTATGTGGCACGTACCTGGCGAGCACTATAGTTTGAGTGTTCTAAAAATAAAACCTACATTAATGGAGTGATGGGATGTTATTGATGGATGGTTGAGAGAGAATGTGAGATGGAGTGTATGATGGAGAAATAATTCCACAAAATGTGAAATGTTTATTATGGAGTTCTTGAATAGAATCAAGAATCAGTAGAAGGCTAGGTAGGAGACCTAGATTCTTTGACTGTAGGAATGATTATGTCTTTACTATGCTTGAACTATTGTAGGAACTCCTCACAGCTGACTGGCTTGTTATAGAGTTTGAGTTTATGCATGTTAGCAAGTAGTTTGAACTAGACATGATCAATTGTAGAAAGTTGAACTGCTCCATTATCAAATATGGAGATTATCTCATAGGGCCTGAGCCACCTGGTTTGAAATTTTCCTCATGTGTGCTGGTATCTAGAGTCATACAAAAATGCCCAATCACCCACTAAAAATTTCTTTTCGCAAATGAATTTGTCATGCCATTTTTTCGCTACTGCTGGATCAATTATGTGTTGTGGAGTGCAGATTTCTTGTATTCGTCTAACCCATTCAATTGTAATAACCAGTCTTCTTGGGCTCTAGTGAGATCAATATCCAAGTCTAGGGTTGTTCTGAGTGTTTTATGCTGAAACTCAATAGGCATGGATGTTGTTTTTCCATACACCATCTCAAAAGGGGTAAACCCAGTTGTACTTTTCCAAGTTGTGTGATAAGCCCAAATGGCTTTAGGAAGACGGGTAGCCTAGTCCTTTTTGTGAATGAAAATTGTCTTGGTTAAAATGGATTCTATCTCCCTATTGGTTATCTCGGCTTGACCATTGGCTTGGGGGTGATATGGTGAAGATTTACGATGGTGCACCATGTATTCCTGCATCAACTTTGTGATAAGATTGGAGGTGAATTGTGCTCCTTGATTAGTTACTATCTCCTGTGGTACTCCAAATCTGGTGAATATACATTCATAGAAAGATTTAGCAACTTTATGATCTCTGGCATGCCTCATGGCCTTAGCTTCAACCCACTTTGTGGCATAGTTAGTATGTACTAGGATATACAACTTCCCATGAGAAGATGGTTCAATGGGTCCAACAAAGTCGATACCCCACTTGTCAAATGGCATGACTATTACCTATGGCTGCAGGGGCATTTCATCATACTTTGTTAGGCATCCCATGCATTGACATCTATCACAATGCCTAATATATTTTGTTGCATCTTTATGCAATGTAGGCCAGTAATAGCCAGTTGTTAGAATTTTATAGGCTATCCTCTTTATAGAAAAATGGCCTCCACACGGCTCATTATGACATGCCCATAGAATGTCATAAGTCTCATCCTCGTGAACACATCTTTGGGTGACCTGGTCTGGACCTATATAGAACATGAAGCCTGAGATCCATGAGAATTTAAAACTCTTCTCAACCAAAAGTCAGCATTGCTTAGGAGAGAAGTGACACGGTGTTCTTCTTGTAGCTAGGTAGTTGGCTATGTCTGCATACCATGGATTGAAAGAATTAATAGAAAATAGGTGCTCATCAGAGAAGTTTTCATCAATTGCTATAGTATCATCTGGTACTTGCAATCTTGATAAGAAATTGGCCACCACATTAGCTTTGCCTGGTTTGGCAATTATCTTCACATCAAATTCTTACATGATGAGTAACCAACATGCTAATCTACCACTAATGGCAAGTTTGTTCATCAAGTATTTGATGGCTGAATGATTAGTGTAAACAAATACCTCATAACTGGTGATGTAGTGCCTAAATTTGTTGAGTGCATACATAATTGCTAACAGCTCTTTTTCAGTGACAGTATGATTTAACTCAGCACCTTGCAAGTTCTTACTAATATAGTAAATAGCATGTTCAACAATGCCTTCCTTATGTCCAAGGACTACACCAATAGCATAGTCAGATGCATCTGTGTGGATATGAAATGGTAGCTTCCAATAAGGTCCTATTAGAATAGATGTTTTTGTCAAAACATCTTTCAATTGATGAAATGATGCTTCACAGTCTTCTGTCTATTCAAACTCGACTTCCTTTTTTAGCAAGTTGTACAAAGGTGATGCAAGTTAGCTAAAATCCTTTATGAAT
Source organism: Chamaecyparis obtusa (assembly GCA_027943335.1). NCBI lineage: Eukaryota > Viridiplantae > Streptophyta > Pinopsida > Cupressales > Cupressaceae > Chamaecyparis > Chamaecyparis obtusa. Next base: position 611,192 of record BSBK01001589.1, read on the forward strand.
CTTCTATAGTAACCAACATGGCCCAGGAAACTCCTGACATCTTTCTTCTTAATCAATGTGGGAAGTGTGTTGATGACTACAATTTTTGTAGGGTCAACTTGGATTTTGAAAGATGAAAGGTAGTGTCCAAAGACAACTCCCTCCTCTATCATCATGTAACACTTCTCACTGTTAAGGGAGAGGTTATATTCCTAACATCTCTTGAGAACCTTCTCCAAGTTATCTTGTGCTTCATCAAATGTTGGTCCATGAGTAGTGAAGTCATCTATCTAAATTTCAACACAGTCAGCAGCAATGTCAGAAAAAATACCAAGCACTGCTCTCTGGAAAGTAGCAGGTGCATTGCACAATCCAAATGGTAAGAATAAGTAAGAAAATGTTCCCCATGGATGGGTGAACATTGTCTTATCTTGGTCCTCTAGTGATATTTGGATCTGGTTGTATCCACTAAAGCCATCTAGAAATTAAAAATACTTTTTACCAACAAGATTATCAAGCACTTGGTCAATAAAAGGTAGTGGAAAGTGATCCTTTTAAGTGGCTTTGTTTAGCTCCCTATAGTCCACACAAACTCTCCATTTTCCCCCTTTCTTTGAGATAATTACTAGAGGAAAAACCCATTGACTATCAAAAATAGGATAAATGAAACTGACACTAAGAAGCTTGTGTAGCTCTGTCTTCACTATATCTCTCAAAGTGGGATTATTTCTCCTTTGGGCTTGTCTCAGTGGCTTACAATCAGGGCTTATATAGATTCTATGGGTGCAAAGTTTAGGATCTAACCCTTTTATATTAGTATAGTCCCATGCAAAGGCTTGTTAAATTTCTTGCAAAAGCTTGAGAAGACTGGACATCTGTGAGGTAGTGAGATTCTTATTAACATTTAACTCTTTCCCTAAGGCAATTTCAACTCTTTTGACCTTATCCAGCATCAAGATTTATGCCAGTGATGGAGACAAGGTGTGGAGATAATCAAATGTTGTAGGAGACTGAGGTGAGGGCTGCGTGGGCATTATTGTTTGAAAAGAACAATTAGGGGCATCACAAGAAGATTATTCAAAACCATATTGGTTGGTAAGGATTACTACTAATATATCATCTTCTTCTTGGGATACCATAAATAGATTTCTTTCAATGACCATGAGCTCTTGCACTGAATTTTCTTCAAGTGCAGCATCACCTAAATTTGGCCAGACAACCTAGTCAAGCTCCACTTAGGGTTTTTCTGGAGAATTTAGAGTTACCTTCTTGGTATTTATCCCATTTGAGATGGTCATTTTTCTTGAGCGACATGCAATGTAAGCATCAGTTGTAGCCAACCAAGGTCATCCTAGGATTAATGGATATCCTCCTAGAGTGGCTTTGGGTTATAGGACTATGAAATATAACAAGTAATCTAATGAATCCAGCATGACAACAATATCTTCAACCATGACATTTGGCTTAATAGTGGAATTATCAGCTAATTGCAGTATTGTGGGTGTATCTCGCAAACCAATAATGCTAAGCCTCAGCAAGACTTCCCTAGTCATGACATTGATTAATGCTCCTAGGTCAATCAAGATATTTTGAATTTGGATACCATTAATATGAATTGTGACCATTGGACTCCCTGGATCAGAATACTTGGGCATTAAGACTTTTCTCAACATGAGATCAAAAAGTTGGCCTAAAACATGGACAGTGTCAGGGTCTTTTCTCTTCCTTCCAGGCTGCTTAATACAGGCTTCTTTTATTGCCTTAGTATAGATTGGAACTTCTTTAAGGGAATCTAACAAGGGTATTTGCACTTTCATTTTCTCAAGTTGATCAATTAGATCAACTACTATAGGATTCTATTTTGGTGGAGCTAATTATGCCAATCTTTCTAGATAAGGAGGATTTTTTAATACTGGTGCGGATTGAGGAATTGATACAGACCAAGGATGGAGGATCCAATTAAGGACAGTCCAACCTTATAGCTTCAGAATTACATGGTGGAAAAACTCAATAAGAAACTGGATCTAAAAGAAATTTGATATCTTATTCATCAACTAATTGATTACATGCAATGTGTCAGGCTGTAAGGCCTTCTCGGTTATGGCCAATTACAAAGCAAGAAATAGTTCTACAAGATCACATAGGATCCAACACCTCTCTCAACTAGGCCAGGTCTGTAACACAACATGGCACTGGTAGGCACTCCAAGAAAGATCTAAACTTGTGCTCACAAGCCACCAAGCAATCCTCTTGTTCCTAACCTCACAAGCTACTAACTCTGCTACACTTCTACTTTGTCTAGATCTACTTCTCTCTTCAATCTAACTCCTGCTAAAAAACTACCCCAAACACCCCTTACATACTAATCTTCAGCCACAAGTTGGCTAGAAAAAATAAATAACTCCCCAAGCCAAGTCAACATCTAAAATAAGAAAATATTAAATGCAATACAAGTCAGCTCTCAAATAGATTTACAAAAATTAAATTCAACATGTCGGCCTCCATATCCACATAGGATAATGTGACATCAGCTACCAAATATAAATCCACCAAGTCAACCTCCCAAATCTCCAAAAACACCTGTCAGTAAACCAAACTACTGAGTGCCAAGAAGTACACCAAGAAAACATACCAACTGAGCTTCACAAGCATTACCAAGCACCAAAAATGTTGAGTCTCCTTCAATGACTGAGCTCCCTTCAGTGAACGAGTCCTCCAAAGACTGAGCCACTTCAGTGACCAAGCAACAGACATGAACACCGAGACCTCATCGGTAACTAAGCACCGAGCAACAAAACACCAAGTCACTGAGTGACCATCATCCACTGATATCCACCAGAACTTCCAACTAAGAATTTCCACCAAGACCACCAAGACCATCGAGCTCCATCGGTGAAGCAAAAAAAACTTCAACCGAGAACTATTACCCAAATAACCAAGTAAAAGCTTGTCTTTACTGGGCTTATCCACCTCCTTCGTTGAGTACCATAAAATCATAAGGAACTAGACAAGAAGCCAGGTTGACACTGCATCAGACTTTTAGGGTACAAATAAAAGTGTGTCCCACACTTTCTCATCAAAGGGAACATTTGAAAAACAACAACTCCACTTCATCTTCACCAAAGGTTTCCACTCTATCACAGGGAAGAGAACCAATTTTCAACTCAACTAATCAGCATGTCCAACATCCTAAACAAACCGAGCCTTCAACCCATCACTAGGGATCAAGGAAGAATCCCATCTCAGAATCTCATCACAAGACTTATCACTGTCAACCAGCAACTCAAGTCCACAAGAAGCGAGCAACCTCTACACCTCAACTCCGAACAAAAGAAATTCAGCAATACCATCATCATGAAGGTGTTCAATAGTAGGTAACTCTTCAACAACAACAACTTGATCAAGCACAACTAGATGCTCTACAATTTCCATATCAGGCACAACCAACTGAACATGAAAATAATCATCCTCACCAGCCTCAACAAGGTCAACAACAACATCGGTCAGCACAGGTATCTCAGCAATAGCCACAAGTTGCTCTATAGGTTTCATGTCAAAATCCACCAAATGAACATCAAAACCAATTCCACATACCTCTTCAATCTCCAAACTATGAAGATGCCTTCTCTCTTGGACCAGTCTACAAACTGGCCAAACAACTTTCCTCTAGATTGGCATGGTCCAACTTCGGCAAGCTGTACAAATCTCAACAACAATTTCCTTCAGAAGGTTCTTAACTCAGTTCAACAAATCCACTTCCAATCAAGAAAACCTCTCAAAAATCTTCATCCCCACCACATCATGAAAAGAAGCAATCGTACTAGGGTCCAATCCTCTCAGAGACATGCTTAAAGATCTTCAGAAACTCGTTGCAACAAACCCAACACTGACCACCATGTGACAATCTTCAAGTTGTATGAAATTAAGATCACAACTTTCCACCTCATAAACAACTAGGACACAATTCCACAAGTTTAGTGCCATGGATCTACAACACAAATCACACACACTCTCTTCGCAAACTAGATCAACTTCACAAGATCAGTCTTGCGAGGTCAACCTTCACTCATAGACAAGATCAAACTCAACTCTGATACCACCTAACATAGACTAAGGATGGTAGATCCAATTAAGGAAAGTCCAAACTTGTAGCTTCATAATTACACAGTGGAAAAACTCAACAAGAAACTAGATCTGAAAGAAAACTGATATCTTATTCATCAACTAATTGATTACATGCAATGTGTTAGGCTATAAGGCCTTCCCGGTTATAGCCAATTACAAAGCAAGAAATAGTTCTAAAAGATCATGCAGGATCCAACACCTCTCTTAGCTAGCCCAAGTCTATAACACAATAGGACACTGGTAGGCACTCCAAGAAAGATCTCAACTTGTTCTCGCAAGCCACTAAGCAATCCTCTTATTCCTAAGCTTGCAAGCTACAAACTCTACTACACTTCTTCTACTCTATCTAGATTTACTTCTCTCTTCAATCTAACTCCTTCTACTGCTAAAAAACTACCCCAAACACCCCTTAAATACTAATCTTCAGCCATAAGTCAGCTAGAAGAAACAAATAAATCCCCAAGCCAAGTCAGCATTTAAAATAACAAACATTAAATGCAATATAAGTCGGCTCTCAAATAGCCTTATAATAATTAAATTCAACATGTCAGCCTCCAAATCCACATAGGATAATGTGACATCAGCTACCAAATATAAATCCACCAAGTCGGCCTCCCAAATCTCCAAAAACACTCATTGTTAAATGAAACTACCGAGTGCCAGGAAGTACACTAAGAAAACATACCAACCGAGCTTCACAAGCATTACCAAGCACCAAAAATGCTGAGTCTCCTTCAATGACAAAGCTCCCTTTAGTGATTGAGTCCTCTAGTGACCAAGCTAGTTCAATGACCAAGCAACAGACATGAACATTGAGACCTCATCGGTAATCGAGCACCAAGCAACAAAACACCAACTCACCAAGTGACCATCATTCACCAAGATCCACCAGAAATTCTATTGGAAAGTTGACTATACTATTGCATACCACTTAATATAGTATTGTCATTATAGCAACAAAGTTATATAATGTTTTGGAGTTAGCGCACATGATGAGAAGATCAAAAATTGGCTAAGTATAGAAGACTAGACATTTAACAGAGCACCAATAGTTCAAAGCATCATCACATGTACATATGACCAAATTATGGTATGTCGCACAAAAAATAAGTTGGTAACAATATATTCATGCTAAGTCCAAGAGCACATGATCATATGTGCAAGTATGACAAAGATATAGATAGTTAAAGTTACACAGACAACAAATGCCAGAACATAACAAAGTATGTAGCCAACTAGTAGTATTTTGTATTGTGGTTATAATATTGTTTTGTAAAGGCTATGAACCTATTGTAATTAGGTTGTAGACATGTAATTAACCTTTTTTGTAAACACACTTGAGCCAATTCACTTGGAAGCATTGTATGTATCAGTTATAGGCCGACCTAGTTAATTGTTTTGATGCACGCATATAAATATAAGGTGCGCCATTTGTAATAATGTGGACGTATGAAATGGAGTTGAGAGAAGAAGAGAAGAAGTATGTGAATATTTTTTAAGATGTATTAGAGCTTTGTAAGAGGTCAAATCATCAGCGCATCAAAGGAACTGATCTGACAAGTAGTGTCATAGCACCAGTTCATCCAACAAATATAGTGTGTATTTGAGATTAGAATGTTGTAGCCTTCACCATTTGAGTAGTGAGCTCTAGGACAATGTGTCCCTACCCCTAACAGGGTTATTCTAAAAGACTCCTAATAGGGTTCGACCTTTGACCAAGTCTACTCTACTAAATACGTTGTAAAGATAACTCCTAATAGGGTTAAGAATCTTCTAACAAAGATCATAATAGACTAGTATAGAATATTAGTGGGTGTCAATTCCCACCGGGGTTTTACCTATTTGGGTTTCCCCGTAATCATATTGGTGTTATGTGTTATGTTTATTGATCTTTCTTTTGTTGATGTTCATTTAAGTACTTAAGCATTTAAGTTAAAGTTAACGATTAAAGAGAAAGGATTAAAATTCAGTGAACACCGATTCACCCCCCCCCCCTCCCCCTCTCAGTGTTCCCATTCCTAACAATTGGTATCAGAGGTCTGGTCCTTAGCAAAGAAGTCTAACCACTTGAGGAGATCATGGACAAGACAGAAATGAGACATCTGAAAAGAAACCTTGAAGCTGCTCTTGAAGACCTAGACATATCTGAAAAAGAAATTGAAGAACTAAAAGAAAATGTCTATGATGCCCAAATAGTCTCCAAAAGACTAAGGAAAGATTTAAAAGAATGTTCTACCAGTGATTTAGGGATAATGATAAAAAAGATAAATGAAGAGAACTCATCTCTTAAAAATCAGATTGAAGAAATGGATGACAAGATAACTAACAATCAAGAAGTCTATGATGAACAAATCCAAAAGAACCTTCAACTCAATGAAAAATTGAGGCAAGAAAACATGGAAATCTTGGAGCTAAGAAACAACAAAGAAAATTTGGAATCTGAATTAAAAAAGGCAAAGAATCACATTAACAAATTATACACCGGTTCTAATTTGATATAGTCACAGTTATATGCAAGAAAACTTAAAGGGGATACCAGCTATATTGGATTCAATAAAGCTCAAAATCAAATTGATAACATGTGAGCAAGGATGAAAGCACCAGAAGACACCACAGATGCTAAGGAGACTAGAAGTTAGACTAAAGATAATAATCCATTCAAAGATGAGTGAAAAATAGTAAACCAAACTTATTATGCATGTAATAAACATGGACATATAGCAAGGAATTGTAAATAGGTAAGACCCTTCAATGGTTACTGTTAATCATGCAATAAATTTGGTTATACAACTATGAATTGTATGACAAGTCAGAAGAACAAGACTTAGCATAATCAAAGAAATCAGAATCAGCCTAATGTAAGAAGTATTTAGAATGTTACATGCCAGATATGTAACTATAATGGTCATTCAGCTAGGCAATGTGAAATGGTAACCCATGTCAATGTGTCGAGGAATATAAGGCCTCTAGTTATTTGTAACTCATGTAACAAGGCTAGACATATCTCAAAGTTTTGTAGATCAAGGATGCAAAGTCAAGAAAGCTTTAAAAAGCCAAAAGAACCAATACTAGATATTGAAGGAGAAGTCAAGTTTGTGAAATCTTCAAAAGATGTGAGCATGATTTGGTCAGAGGCAAAGAAGGATAATATTGATGAGCATGTATTGGATGCATCCATAGTGGACGCATCCTCTACATGTGGATGAATAGCCCTCAGGGTCATAGGGGGAGCTAATTTAGCTCTAAACCCCTGTGCGGTCGGTATACTCACCCTCAGAGTATGCATCTTTAGATTTGACATTTTGGAGATTAGTTGAACCTATGTGCATGAGCGCACAACCAAATTGATTATAGAAAGAAAGTTGGAAATTTTCAGTGACAACCTGGTTTACATGACAAGCATTAATGGTGGAATTTTACTTTAAAAGTACATAGAAGCTTTTAGATCTCTCATTACATATGAATTTAGAGTGATTGGAGAGTAGAGGAGCCCTAGCATTTGATTGTAAAGGATTGCAGATTGATTCACTAGTGATTAGCAGTGTATTTGATGGTTGCAGAAGCCCTAATCCATCATGCCAATTCAGAAGTCTTTGAGATCATTTGGAAAGTGATATACAAGTAAGTAATGACTACTCCCATTATATTTGATGTGGCAGAAAAGAAGAGATATGTGTTTAAAAAGCATCTATTCAAATCCACACTAGACGACCTAGAAGGTGCATTCTCCTACACTCCCATGGGTGTTATGCATGTGGAAGACATCAGGGCATACATATACTACAAGAAGGAACCAGTAGGTTTGGATAGAATAATTGTGCACATGGAAACAATGATGAAACCTGATAAAACCTTCATGGATGAATATGTGCAGTGGGAAGATCATCCTATAATTGAATATGCTACGACATATGACTTTTATGAGTTTGATTGGATAAAGATTTTACTTACAAAAATTCATGATGACCTATTTTGGATAGGTGAAGTACCAATAAGGATTACAAGAGACTTAATTCATGAAATGACAGGTCTTTCTAGGATAGGCGCCATTCTTCCAGTAGGTAAGGGTGTGAGGAAACTTGTTGAGAAAACTTGAAAATCAAGAAGTGATATGCATGGAATGACAATAGAGCCTATAAAGGAGAAAGAAATCAAATTTATGTCCATGATACTGGGATACAGGTTCCAGCACACCAGTATAGTGAACAGTGTGTCGGTGGCCACAATACTTGCAGCAATAAGGTTGGTAAGAGAGAATGGAGAGTTTAATCTATGTGAGATCTTGCACGCATAGCTAATAGATAACATAAGAGCTATCAAGCATGAAAAGACCAAGATATTCAGGTTTGGGTCTTTAATAATCTATATGTACTTCCATATTCTTGGAAAGGTGCCTGATTTGTATCTAGACCAATCTATTCCCACTATGCCACAGATATCCCTTAAGACATCCAAAAAAAGTACCCTTAGGGATTACATGGAATTGGAGTTGAAAATATTTAGAATAAGAATGTAGATGACGTAGAGGATACCTGAAAAGATAGTTAAAAAATACAAGGATAGTATTTGTTTCATGGTATAGGCTGACAGTTGAAATTACACAAATAACAAATGCCAGAACAAAATAGAGTATGTAGCCGACAAGTAGTATTTTGTATTGTGGTTATCATATTGTTTTGTAAAGGCTATGTGCCTATTGTAATTATTTTGTAGACATGTAATTAACCTTGTTTGTAAACACACTTGAGCTAATTCACTTGGAAGCATTTGTATGTAATCGGTTATAGGCTGACCTAGTTAATTGTTTTGATGCACACATATAAATATAAGGTGCACCCTTTGTAATAATGGGGATGTATGAAATGGAGTTGAGAGAAGTAGAGTAGAAGTATGCGAAGAGTTTTTAAGATGTATTAGAGTTTTGCAAGAGGTTAAAGCATCAACACATCAAAGGAACTAATCTGACAAGTAGTGTGTGTAGACACTAAAAAATGGACAAGTTCTTTTAAATCACAAAATTGCAAAATCTTAATCAAAAGGCACTAATTCTCATAAAAAATGATCAAATCAATTCAAAAAGGATCAAATTAAATCAAATTGGACAAAATCAATTAAATCAAAGAAAAAATTAAATAATGACATTAAATAATTAAATAAAAGCTTAAAGGGACCAAAAACACTATATAATTGATTTTAATCAATTAACTGTATAGTTGTTTAAATCAAAAAATAAAATGAACCTATTCCCTACATGGCTAAATTTAATTAATTAATTGAATTTAATAAATCTTAATTTCTTTCAAAAAAATTGAGCAACCAATGAGAATTGAGGACAAAAAGACACAAATCACTCAAAAAGGAATTGAATCTCAATCATTCATTCCAAACATTGAATCTCATCCACTCAATTTTGTCCTTTTGTCCAAAGCTTTGAGACAAACCTTTAAATTGTCCCCCATTTAAGAACATTGCAAAGTATTTGACTCAACCAAAGGTAAATCATGGTTAATTCACTCTACCCCCTACCCTTGGGAATTTACTATAAATGAGAGGCATTTTAAGAGAAATAATCATCTTAGAAATTCATTTGCAAAGTAACCTTATTATAGGAAATTTCATAGCAATTAAGAGCATTTGAGAGTATTTGAATTATCTTTATGTCAATTTGAGAGTTTGAGAGCTAGATTAAGCATTGTAGCATCATATTTTCTCATTTTAGAAATGTCACTAGTGGAGATTAAGCTAAGAGCTTCACTTACCACATCTGATTAGAGAACCATGAGATGTCATGTATTTTAGTTTCAATTCCTAGTTAAATTTGTATTGCATCTGCTTTGAATTGTTAGTTAAATATCCTAATTTCATGAAGGTGTTAAGCATACACACACAGTGTCACAACACTAGTTCATCTAGTAGATATAGTGTGTATCTAAGATCATAAGGTTGTAGCCTTCACCATTTGAGCACTGAGCTCTACGACATTGTGTCCCCACCCCTAACAGGGTAATTGTAAAAGACTCCTAATAGGGTCTGACCTTTGACCAAGTCTACTATACTAAATACATTATAAAGATAACTCCTAAAAGGGTTAAGGATCTTCTAACAAGGATCACAATACACTAGTACAAAATATTAGTGGGTGTCAATTCCACCGGGGTTTTACCTATTTGGGTTTCCTCACAATCATATTGCTGTTATGTGTTATGTGTTATGCATCTTCTTTTTGTTGATGTTCATTTGCGTACTTAAGAATTTAAGTTAAAATTAAAGATTAAAGAGAAAAGATTAAAATTTAGTGAACTGATTCCCCCCCCCCCCCCCCCCCTTAGTGTTCCCATCCCTAACAATTGGTATCAAAGTTCTGCTCATGAGAAAAGAAGTCTAACCACTTGAGGAGATAATGGAAAAGATAGAAATGAAACATCTAAAAAGAAACCTTGAAGCTGCTCTTGAAGACCTCGATAGATTTGGAAAAGAAATTGAAGAACTAAAAGAAAAACTCAGTGATTCCAAAACAATCATTAAAAGACTAAGGAAAGATTTAAAAGAATGTTCTACTAGTGATTTAGGGATAATGATCAAAAAGATAAATGAAGAGAACTCATCTCTTAAAAATTAGATTGAAGAAATGGATAACAAGATAACTAACAATCAGGAAGTCTATGATGAACAAATCAAGAGAAACTTCAACTGAATGAAGAATTGAGGCAAGAAAACATGGAAATCTTGGAGCTAAGAAACAACAAAGAAAGTTTGTAATCTAAATTAAAAAAGGCAAAGAATCACATTGACAAATTACACACTAGTTATGATTTGATAGAGTCATAGTTATATGCAAGAGAAATTATAGGGGATACTAGCTCTATTGGATTCAATGAAGCTCAAAATCAAATTGATAATATGTGAGCAAGGATGAAAGCACCAAAAGACACCATAGATTCTAAGGAGACTGGAAGTTAGACTAAAGATAATAATCCATCCAAAGATGAGCTCAAAATAGTAAATTGAACTTGTTATGCATGTAACAAACATGGACATATAGCAAGGAACTGTAAAGAGGTAATACCCTTCAATGGTTACTCTTATTCATGCAATAAATTTGGTCATACAACTATGAATTGTAAGACAAGTCAAAAGAACAAGACTCAGCAGAATCAAAGAAATCAGAATTAGCCAAATGTAAGAAGTTTTTAGAATGTTACATGTCAGATATGTAACTATAATGGTCACTCAGCTAGGCAATGTGAAATGGTAACCCATGTCAATGTGCCGAGGAATATAAGGCCTCCAATTATTTTTAAGTCTTGTAACAAGGCTGGACACATCTTAAAATTTTATAGATCAAGGACGCAAAGTCAGGAAAGCTTTAAAAAGTCAGGAAAACTTTAAAAGGCTAGAAGAATCAATACTGGATACTGAAGGAGATGTCAAGTTTACGAAAGCTTTAGAAGATGCGAGCATGATTTGGTCAGAGGAAAAGAAGGATCAGATTGATCAGCATGTATTAGATGCATCCATAGTGGACGCACCATCTACATGTGGATGAATGGCCCTCAGGGTCATAGGAGGAGCTAATTTAGCTCTAAACCCCTATGCAGCCGGTATACTCACCCTCAGAGTATGCACCTTTGGATTTTAAATTTTGGAGATTATTTGAACCTATGTGCATGGGTGCACAACTAGATTGATTATAGAATGAAAGTTGGAAATTTTCAGTGACAACCTAGTTTACGCGGCAAGCATTAATGATGGAATTTCTACATTAAAAGTACACAAAATCTTTTAGATCTCTCATTACATATGAATTCAGAGCAATTGGAGAGTAGAGGAGCCCTAGCATTTGATTGTGAAGGATTACAGATTGATTCACCAGTGATTAGTAGTGCATTTGATTGGTTGCAGAAGCCCTAATCCGTCGTGCCAATTCAAAAGTCTTTGAGATCATTTGGAAAGTGATATACAAGTAATGGCTACTCCCATTATATTTGATGTGGCAGAAAAGAAGAGATGTGTGTTTAAAAAGCATCCATTCAAATCCACACTAGACAACCTAGAAGGTATATTCTCTTGCACTCCCATGGGTATTATGCATGTGGAAGACATCAAGGAATACATATACTAAAAGAAGGAACCAGTAGGTTTGGATAGAATAATAGCACACATGGAAACAATGATGAAACATAATAAAACCTTCATGGATGAATATGTGCAGTGGGAAGATCATCCTATAATTGAATATGCTATGGCATATGAGTTTTATGAGTCTGATTGGATAAAGATTTTACTTAACAAAATTCATGATGACCTTTTTTGGATAGGTGAAGTACCAATAAGGATTACAGGAGACTTAATTCATGAAATGACAAGTCTTTCTAGGACAGACACCATTCTTCCAATGGGTAAGGATGTGAGGAAACTTGTTGAAAAAACTTGCAAATCAAGAAGTGATAGGCATAGAATGATAATAGAGCCTGTAAAGGAGAAAGATATCAAATTTATGTCCATGATAATGAGATATAGGTTCCAGCACACCAGTAGAGTGAACAGTGTGTCAGTGGCCACAATACTTGTAGCAATAAGGTTGGTAAGAGGGAATGAAGAGTTTAATCTATCTGAGATCTTGCATGCATAGCTAATAGATAACATAAGAGCTATCAAGCATTGCAAGACCACGATTTCAGGTTTGGATCTTTAATAATCTATATCTACTTCCATATTCTTGGAAAGGTGTCTCATTTGTATCTAGACAAATCTATTCCCACTATGCCACATATATCCCTTAACACATCGACAAAAGGTACCATTAGAGATTACATGGAATTGGAATTTAAAACATTCAGAGTAAGAATGCAGATGAGGTATATTATACCTAAAAAGATAGCTGAAAAATACAAGGATAGTATTTGTTTCATGGTAGAGACTGATACAACTTGCATGGAGGTTGTTGAACCAAGAACAAAGTGGATTCATCCACTGAGATATGAAGTTAAAGAGCCTATTCTAGAGGCTTATGCACAAGCACTGCTATCAACCCCTAAGGAACCTAATGAACTAATGTGGGGGGCTGATGAAGAGAAAACAAGAGAAGTATATGTTGTATTGAATAGCGCAACAACAAAAAGAAAAGTTTCCAAGGTTACTTCAGAGATTTTAAAAATTCATGGAGTATCTCAAGCAGACCTAGACAAAGCAAATCAAGAGAAAATTGCTTTGGAAATAGAGAGCACAGCTACAACAAAGACAAAATTTGATTATCCAAAAATGAAAAAGGTGAAGATTGAGAAATCTAAAGATCCTAAGGATAAATAGGAAAAATATGATGTTACCCTTCCTGCGCCCATAGAAATAGTTGATCTAACAACAACCCCTAAGTACAAGACAATGGCTATGAGAAGGAAAGAAGTAGGTACAAGCCATCCATTCTCGCGAGAAACAAGAAGTAAGAAGAACACTCAAACACCTCCAGAAGTAAGTTTCAAACCTAGTCTCAGTGTGTTGAGTTCAAGGATCATTGAAGAAGGTAGGATAGATCAAGTAATAAAGTTCTATGAAAAATACAATGAAATAGATAAATTTGAAATTCATGTAATGATTATCAAACACATGTTGAAGTTCAAAAGGACAATTCTAGAACTAAAGACAATGATTCTAGATAATGTGTGGAACATATTAGAATTCCTTAAAAAATAGGCTATTGAAGAAGATCTAAGAATAAGAGAAAAGACCTTAGATGAAATCCTCCCAGTATGCTTTCTAGAAGAGAAGACTTTATTATTAGATATGGTGAAGCCACATATTAGAACCAAGTCAAGGACTTTTCTTATAATGGACAAGAATTATGAATTAGTTTCTAAGGAAACAAAGAAAGCATTTGAGAAGGTTTTCATGAACAGACTCATGTACCCATCTACTGCATTAACAGCTCAAGTGCCCACAAAGGAAGTCAAGGTGGTAGATCCCACTAATGTACCTATGATAGGTCCTCCTAAATCAGGACCTATAGGTGTAACACATATAGAGGTAGATAAGTCTGCGCCCATGACAAAGACACAAAATGATAGAAATATCATCATTGATAATGTAGAGATAGCCATGGAGGCCACAGATAAAGACCTGGACAAGTTTGAATAAGCTTTTGTGAGCACTTAAGAAGCTGAAATTTTATGCGGTGACAAATCACCTAAGTTACAAAAGGAAGAGAAAAAGACAAAAAAAGAAGAAGAAAAGGTAGAATAAAAGAAAGGAGAAGAAGAGGTAAAAACAAGTGAATCAACAGAAAAGCCATCTGTTGAAATGAAAATAAGAGTTAAGAAAGAAATGGTGGACAACATTCCTATTAATCCATTACCCTTAGTAGCATTATTGTCAAGTTTGACACTAGACACCACTAGTCTGGATTCTTGGGGAGAAGAAGACCCGATCAAGATCAATGTCCTTTCTTTGGAGAAGGCAAAAGAGAAATAGGTAATGAGGAATCCATTGTTTGTTGAATCAATCAACATATTGAATAGTCTATTTCCTTCAGACAATAAATTGTCTAAGGTACATTCAGTTGATGATGTTAGAAACATCCTCACAGCCTTCAAAACCAAATTTTCTAACTTGGAAGAGACTGCATCTCAAGTTGCAGAAGAGAAGTATAGAAAGAAAAGACTCAGTGAATTAGTCAGTAACTTTGCACTTGACCTAAGCTCACTCAAAGTTGGTCAAGCATCCTTAAAGGAGTTTGCAACAAATGGCAGGAAGATCATTGTAGATTGTATGGACCAAGATAAGCTGACTGATGATCACTTCAAGAAGATACAAGAAGCAGAAGAAATGATAGAACAAGTAAGGAAGTCAGTAGAAGATCCCTCTACTGATATAAACATGTGTAGCAATGTATATCAAGGATGGATTGAAAAAATTGAGAAGGCAGAAAAGGAGATGTCAAAGATAAGGGCTAGGCAGACTCAGCTTAGAAATGATCTTGCGCCCTCCCTAGATGTGTTGAATTAGAACATCAAGGAGATCGATGCCACCATGGTAACATATGATCAAGGTACCAACTCAGATTTGGAGATGATGGAGAAGCTAACATATGCATTATGCACCCATCTCCAAATAGTCAATGCACTAATTGCATTCTAGAAGCAAGAGATACACAAATTATAGATAGCATATCCAGATGTACTTTACCTATAAGTACTTGTATAGATTCAATATTATAACACCTTTGTCATTAATTTCAAAGGGGGAGTATGTATAGAATATGGAGCTATAGCTATGTAAAGAAAATATATAGTAAGAAGATATAAGGGAGATATAAGTTAGAATATGATTAAGTGTTTTTTGTATTAAGAGACAGCTAGTAACTTTTCCATATTCCTTTGTTGCCATCAATGAAAAAGGGGGAGATTTTTGGAAAGTTGACTATATTGTTTTATATTAATTAATATAGTGTTTTCATTATGGAAATAAATTCATATAATATTTTGGAGTTAGCGCACATGATGAGAACATCAGAAATTAGCTAAGTATAGAAGACTGGACAGTTAACAAAGCACTAGTAGTTCAGAGCATCAATGTAGGTACATATGACCAAATTATGGTATGCACCCTAGAAGATAATTTGGTAATAGTATATTCATGCAAATTCCAAGAGTGCATGATCAGATGTACAAGTATGACAAAGATACAGACAGTTGAAGTTACACAAACATCAAATGCCAAAACAGAACAGAGTATGCAGCTGACTAGTAGTATTGTGTATTGATGTTATAATATTATTTTGTAAAGGCTATGCACCTATTGTAATTATGTTGTAGACATGTAATTAACCTTTTTTGTAAACATGCTTGAGCCAATTCACTTGGAAGCATTGTATGTAATCGATTATAGGCCGACCTAGTTAATTGTTTTGATGTGCACATATAAATATAAGGTGTTCCCTTTGTAATAACATAGACATATGAAATGGAGTTGAGAGAAGTAGAGTAGAAGTATGAAAATAGTTTTTAAGATATATTAGAGCTTTGCAAGAGGTTAAAGCATCATCACATCAAAGGAACTGATCTGACAAGCAGTGTCACAACACCAGTTCATCCAACAAATATAGTGTGTATCTGAGATCAGAAGGTTGTAGCCTTCACCATTTGAGCACTAAGCTCTAATACATTGTATCCCCATCCCTAATAGTGTTATTGTAAAAGAATCCTAATAGGGTCTAACCTTTGACCAGGTCTACTCTACTAAATACATTGTAAAGACAACTCCTAACAGGGTTAAGGATCTTCTAACAAGGATCACAATACATTGGTACAAAATATTAGTGGGTGTCAATTCCCATCAAGGTTTTACCTATTTTGGTTTCCCCATAATCATATTGGTGTTATGTGTTACATTTATGCATATTTCTTTTGTTGATGTTCAATTAAGTACATAAGCATTTAAGTTAAAGTTAAAGATTAAAGAGAAAGGATTAAAATTTAGTGAACACTGATTCACCCCCCCCCCCTTTCAGTGTTCCCATTCCTAACAAATTCCAACTGAGAATCACCACCAAGACCATCGAGCTACATCAGTGAATCAAAACAAACTTTGACTGAGAAATATTACCCAAATAACTGAGTACAAGCCTATCTTTACCAAGCTTATCCACCTCCTTCGCCGAGTACCAGAAAATCACAAGAACTAGACAAGAAACCAGGATGCCACTGCATCAAGAATAGGTGGAACATCAGTAGGTTGGTTCACAGGTATGTCCTCAACATAAAAAATCTTAGTTATTATAGGCTCCTTAGGTGTAGGAAAGGTAGTTCCTCATCTGAGATGGATATCATTTACTTGCAGGGAATAAGCTTGCTGCTTCTTGTTAGGAATTGGAGTTGGTTGTGCAGGAAGTTGTGTTGGATTTTCAGGGTTAATACTGGCTATAGGAGGTGCAGGCATAATAGCATGTTATTGAGGTGGAGGAATGAGAGTTTATTGTTGAGGTTGGTTAAGTCTGCACTGAGGTTGTTGTTTCCTATTGTATGTTCCCTAAAATGGTCACCTAGACTTTGGGCCCCATTCTGTAATTTATCAATTTCTTGAATCAATGCTTGGCAATTTTCAAATCAATTTTTTTTATCAAATCCTAATTCTATCATTTATTCGATTATATCCCATGGATTAACCATTTTATCCTAAGTCTTTATTTAATTAAAAGGAATTTCCTCCCCTTTTATTAAATAAAAAGTCCCCACTTTCCTTTTATCCTAAGTTGCACAAATAAAGCATTATTCCTATTTTATAAAAAAGGGAAAAAGGCCTTTTTGTCTCATATGGGGCACAAAAGTCAACTCTTATTTCTCATTGGAGGAGATTTGTGCACAAGGATTGATCCCTCTTCAAGCCCCACCCTTGATTAGATCTTTTTACTCTTGATCTCCATCATCTGTTATTTCTCATTTCCTATAAAAGAAGAGCTCTCTTCTCATTCTAGAATCCAATTTTTAAATACTAACTTTATGTTGTAGGTTTTCTTGGAGATTTTAGAGCTTTTGGCGATCTTTTGTTCTTAGCTTTCATTCTTGCATACTAGTTTAGTTTCATTAAATTTCTAGTTTAGTTTCCTTTATGCTTTAGATTAGCTCACATAGCTTAATTAAGAAGGTTTTGTAACACTTTCATTTCCTTTCATAGCTTAGTTGCATTAGCATAGTAGCATAGTTGCATTTCATTTCCATTTAGATTCTTGAGGATATTGGCACTCTTGCCCTTGTCTTCATTGAATCTCCCATTGTGTGGTTGACTAGCAAGGTCATATGCTTCATAGCTCTAGCTGAGAGCAATCAAAATATCCTTGCAACTCCATGCATAGGGAGCTCTAGGTCACATTCTCAAGGTTTCCCATTCATGGATTCCCTTGGAAGTAATGACTTAGAGAAGTACATTATTTGAGTGTACATTTTTGGTGCCCACCGTGGGGCAGAACACTCTTGTTTTGTCCTTCTTTTTATGCATTTTTATCAATTTTTTGTCATCATTTAGCTTGCTATTTTGGCTCTCTATTTTTCTAACAGATTATCATGTGATACTTTGCCAGAATCATACGACAGTTTTCTATATACCAGTGTGATACTTTACTAGTTAAAGTATCGTATTCTCTTGCAGAAATCTGTCACTCTATCCTACCATTTTCTGTTGCCTGCAGGTAGCACGATTTGTCGCATAGAGAGAAAATATCACACCAGTATACTGAGAAGTATCACGTGATTCTTCCGCTGACAGAACTATTTCCCAAGCCTGGTAGTGAGTCTTTTTTTGGTTCTTTCTTGATAAGTTTTAGTTTGTTAGCTTTCTGGTTTCAATTTTCTATGTTAGGATAGGGTTTTCTTTGTAGATTATTTGATTTTTATTGTGCTAACTCTTGTGGGGCTAACAATTTGTGCTTGTAGGTGTGCCCTAGTTGCTTGAATATTTTCCAAAAGAATGCATGTCAAAGCTCCAAATGCACAAGGGCTACTAATCATTTTTGCAGGGCTGTCCAAAGCATAAAAAAAAACCAAGTGCTTGTTTATTTATTTCATTTTGAGTACGACATATACTAGTTGTTTCATTTCATTAGGAGCTTAATATCTTATTGTAGGAAACTTTTGGTGGTAGGAAAGTATGCTCTTCACCCTTGAGGTGAACCAGAAATCTTGACCCATCTTTAGATTTTGAAAGCAAGAGGCTAAATGAACTTTTCTTGGTGTGTTTGGGAGAAATTTTTGAGGTAGGAGAGTATTCTCTTCACCCTTGAGGTGAACCAAAAATCTTGACCCTCAAGAGTTGATCCACTTTTTGTGTAGTTTAAGATCTTTTAGCGGGCTTGCTCTTGAGCAATCAAGAGGAACGACCCAAGTGGGGACAAGCTTTTTGCCAGCTATTCTGACCCACTATAAAATCAAGGCTATCAAGGACACAAAACCTTGGTAGATGTAGTAATTTTCTTCACTTAGTGTGAGTACTTGTGGGATTGTGACCATGAGGAAAATGCTAGGCAAAAATGCTTAAGGTACTCTTATGGTCGCGAGGTCTGTTACTTGCCGCAAGGTAAGGAGTCCCTTTGGGAAGCAAGAGGGGTATTACAAACAAAAGCCCTTACTAAGAACCATAGATAGAAGCCACCCTATTTTTATGCTTAGCATCTTGGTGCAAGATTGATCTAAATGGAATAACCTAGATCACCCTAAGATTACTCACCATCTATGTTCCTTTGGTTGTGTCATTGGAACTTCCATGACAAAGCCAACATCTATTGTGGGCAACCACTTTGTGTGAGGTGATGGGACATCAAGTGTGGGCCAAGTTGTTAAGTATTGAGCCTTTGTCTTTTTAGGCTAGAAAGTGCTTGAAGTGTTCTCACTGTGATATAATTGTGTAAACATTCTTGAACATTAAACAATCACAGTAGTACTCATAGGATTTTTCGCTTTGAATATCACAAGTGTTTGTCTTGGAAAGGTTGCTTTTTCCCTTGTGCAAGTGTTTTAAGACATGTTTGATCATCTACTATTTGCAAACTTGTCTGAATAGTGCTGTCACTATGTTTGAAATCAAGAAATCCAACCATCAGATTGCAATTTTGATCGAATTACCCTCAAAAATTGAAAATTAAGCATTCACTGGTCAAGACTCGTACGATACTAAAAAATCACCACACACTGGTCCAAGTTCTATCCTGAGATACTTCATTGCTATTTTTGCATCACACCATTTGCTTGGATTCTATCACACCAATTGCCTAGAAACTATCACCTGACCTCTGCCAGAAATATCACTTGGAAAGATTGTATCATCCTAGTACTCTGAAAACTATCGCATAGAGTCTTTTGCTCTCCTATTGATTGTGTCACTTTTAGTTATCCTTGGTTGACAAGATTTTAGTAGGTTACATACTCTATTTGTGGAAGCCTATTTGTACCTTGGGTTCTTGTATATAGACATCTTGAGTTAGTGATTTTTGATTTCACAAGTGATCTTGCTTGTCATTGATAAGTTAGGAATCATCCTTGTTGAGAAGATTAACCTTTAGACTCTTTGATAGCACACTTGGAGAGTTTTAGTACTCTTTTGTCCAAATTCACTTCCATATAAATTCAATTTTAATCAAAAATATATTTTGGGTAAATCATCCTCCTGATCCATATGTGTTAGGATAATTGTCCTTTTATTATGCACCTCTATGGCAGTGTTGGTTTATACCTCTTGTCAGCTTTCTATCTCACCATCTCTCTTTTGGGACAATTGAATACTTTCACTATCCTAGTTTGACATCGACGTTTCATAGGGTCATCTTATCACTAAGGGTATTTTCTTTCATGTCGGTTATGACAAGGTATCAAGTGAACCAAGGAAAATGACCTCAAGTAGTTTTTGAACAATTACCTTTAGTTCAAACTCGCCAAAAGTGAAAGGGGAAAGAACCCATCTTTGATCAATCTCCTAAGAATACTGCAGAAGTTTGGTTTGAACCTAAGAGTAGTCTTAGTGAGTTGAGTACCTCCTTAGCACCTTCTCAATCAGATATGGATATGAGTTACACCATGACTAGAAAGGAGAGGGAAGCAATGGATCAAAACCTTGATGACATATTTTAGAGACATAGAGATAACATGCTATTTGGTGATTCCTCTCATGACAATCAACCAGAATCACCTCCCATATATACCAAATATCTAGATGCACATCAAAGGGCTGAAAGGTATTATAGACAAGCTCACCAAGATTAACAGTCACAACACGAAGACTAAAACAACCAACCTTGTGATGCTCATGTGAATGCAGCTTTTACTAATGACTTGTTCAAACATTCGAGACCAAGTTCTCCACTTCAAACCACCTCATGGTATACAAGTGAAAGGATAAAAATAATTGAACATGAAAAGAAAGCCTTTTTGGATTAACAAGCTGCAAAAGAAGAAAGATTTAGGCTCCTAGAGGCTGAGAGACAAGTGTTGTTAGAATTGGAAAAGAAAGCCTCTCAAGAGGAACAAGATAGACTTTTGGCCCAATAGTTAAATGCCCAATTCAACAACTGGGGTATTAATAGTGGAAACAACTCCCCACCGTCTACACCTTCAGGGACCCCATGAAGAAAAAGGAAGAAGGACTTCACAAAATGTTCACTATAGGAGACAAATGCCTCCTAGGAGCTCAAGACAACCCTCCCAATGAGCTCATCATGGCTCCCAACATGGAGGTAGTAGTACAAGTTTTGATGCTCAAGACTTTATGAGGATGCAACAAGAGCCACTTTTCCAATAATATGTGGAGAAATATGTGGAGAAAAATAAGGATAAGTTCCTAGAAAGCTTGATCAACAAGGGTGTGAGGGTCCCTTACAACTTTGATGTGGATAGAAAAATCAAGAAACAAAGCCCCTCACAAGAAGAGGAAATCGAGCAAATGAAAAGTATGATGGAGAAAATGATGGCACCTAAGAGTTCTTTAAACTTTGATTCAATTTGTCCTAATCCTTTTGATAGGAGTGTGAGTATGAAGGATTTTCCTAGGAAAGTTGAAATTCCCCAATATGACAAATATGATGGCAATGGTGACCTACATGATCATGTGCATTAGTTCTACATCATGAGTTTTGAATTTCACCAAGATGACTCCTATCTTATGAGATATTTTCCAAGGAGTCTCAAGGGTCAAGAAATGGAGTGGTTTACCAACATAACCCCTCCCATTAAAACTTTCAAAGAACTTGTCCACAAATTTGTTCAACATTTCACATACAACTTGTAGAGATCAGTCACTATGTTAGACTTGTGCAATTTGAAACAAAATCAAGGGGAATCCTTTGTTACCTTCTTACAAAGATGGAGACGATTGTGCTCTCACTATTCTAGGACTATTCTTGAGCATGAAAGGATTGATATCATTGTTAGCAACTTGGTGCCTGAAATGTGGTATGAGGTTCGGAAGATGGTCTTTGATTCCTTCGACACTATGGTCAAAATCGCATGTAGAATTGAGGATGTCTTGAAAGAGCAAGGAATTTTGACTAAACATAACAATAACAACAATAGTCAAAATAATAACAACTCTCATAAGGACAAAGGAAAGAACTCACACTGGAACAAAAATAAACAAGTAGTCAATGATGGAGTTTTGGACTCTTCTCAACCTAAGGATCAAGGTGTCCTCCATTTATCTATTGTAGTTCAAGCCATGAAACTCAATACATCCTCCAACCAACAAGAACATAAACCACAATACCAAGAAAAACCCAAGAAAGAGAGGTGCCAATTTTCAAAGCTTGGTGATTCCTATGAGGATGTTTTCAAAATGCTTATTGCCAACAATCTTGCACATCCTCAAGATCCTGTAAAGCACCATATCCCAGACATAAAACCACATTGGTGGAATGAAAAAGCTTTCTGCAAATTCCACAATGGTATTGGACATGACATTGAACATTGTTGGAAGCTTAAGCATATCATCCAGGATCTTATTGAGAGTGGAAAAATTCAAATTGATGGGTTGAACACCAATGTAGACCATAAGGCATTCAAGGAGCCTTTGCCCAAATATGAAAAGGGGGAAACCTCTAAAACTAAGAATGGCATGGCTGAAATCAATTATGCCTAGACATTTGTAGAAAATGTTATCAATATGCTTGAAGTTGTGGATGAAAGTGTCAATATGATGAGAAACAAGGATCCTTACGGTTATGATGTGGGATCTCCTCCTATATTTGATGAAGAACCCATGGTTGTGCTAAGAGGTCCTTACTCTCAAAAGTCATCCCAAGCTCATAACATTGTCACAAGAAGTCAAAGTCAAGGTCATGTGATCATTAGAGGTCCTAGTTCCAACCAGTCTAGTAAACCCAAGCAAGTGACATCCAAGAATGTCACCACCAAATAAATTGTGAATCCTAAGTTGAATTACAACCTTGTTGATCAATTGCAGTGAACCCTAGCTCAGATTTCAATCTTTGAGCTTTTAGAATTATCCCCAAGACACAAACAGATCCTTGAGGATGCTTTGCACACAATAAATGTTCCTTCCAACATAGATGTCAACCAATTCTAGAACATGGTCTATCATATTTCTAGCCCACACTACCTCACTTTTTTTAGAAGATGATGACAAAGCTTTGAGCCATCTACATAATGTCACCCTTCACATCAAAGTCATGATTCACAAGACCCGTGTCAGGCATGTGCTGATACATGGGGGTGTTGGGCTAAATATCTATTCTTTGAGTCTTTTAAAGACTTTGGGTTATTCTGAGCAAGTGATTGATACTAGTAAGAAGATTACCATAAAAGCCTATGATGAGGTAGAAAGAAGCTATAAGGGGTTGGCCATCCTTCTTGTTAGGATTGGCCCTATTGAGAAATATATTTTGTTTCAAATTGTTGATGCTGGACCCCTTGCATACAACATTTTACTTGGTAGACCATGGATTCATGACATGCAAGAAATACCATCTACCTATGACCAATGTGTCAAATTCCCATACAATGGAGTAGAAGTTTGCATACCAGGTGATAGCACCTTATCTGTTAATACCATTTTAGCAGGGACTCTTGTCCCCCTCAACAAAGAAGTAGAAGATTTTAATGCAACCCTATCAAAGTGCAAAGGTAAATTCAAGACATTAGACCTTGGCATGGGAGGATATTAGCTTGAATCCTTTGCAAAGATGCCAATTTCACCTAGGTCTTACGATAGGCCTTCACAAGAGATGAAACCTTCTTCTTCTACCATGACTTTGTTTGGAACATTTGTTGAGTCTTCAGTACCCATTCAAGATGAAAAGGAAGTAGTTGTCAGAGACTGGATCTATAGAGAAGACAAATACATGCATAATGAAAACTTCTCTCCCTCTCCTAAGGTCTATGGAAGAGGGTATACTCTCATCAAAAATATGGGTTATCCAACACATGGCCCTCTTAGTCATAGATTGGATGCTAGGACTGAACCTCTTGACCATGCTCTTTTTGGACGCAAGTCTAAGGAGACAATTGGCCTAGGATTTGAGAATCCTAAAAAGAACACTGCTCCTATCCCTAATGAGTTAGATGGTGATGATGAAATAGAATACAAGCCCAATTTGATAGACCAATAGGATATGTGTGAAGATTGGGTCCATTCCACCAATCTCCTTTAGGGAGATCTAGACAATCCAATTGCTCATACAATAGTTTCTCACATAGAACAAGAGGAGTCAGACATAGAAGATCCTATTACAACACATGTTACCCTTGGTGAAATTAGAGCCTCTACCTCAAGGCATCATAAACATGCATGGTGAAAACACCCAAGTTGGGATTTAGATATAGATTCACATGAATATGAATGGGAGTCTCTCTCAGATTCTTCTACAGTTGACAGGGATGTTGATATCATCCATACCTTTAGTTCTCAACCTGAGGTAGCTAACGAGTCATGCATAGGACTAGAAGATTTGAATCCATGGGTCACTTTAGTAGACGATTCTTCTCTTGGTAGGACTAATCTTGGTTCAGGTCACTTAGAAGGATACTTAACAGACCCTAACTCTACAATCACTAGAGATGACCCCATCTGTATCCACAATATTAAACTTGTCATTGATTTAACCCTTACCTATCCTCACCTCATTGATTGGTCTCAATGTTACCAAGAGCCTACACTCTTAACCTTCCAAAATGACTATGAGGTAGCCTATTACCTAAATTCCATTGAACCCATAGTCTCTTCCACCAGAAAACTAGCTGCAAGCATGACTAAGCCAGACATCAAGTACCTCAGTTGAAAAATAAAAAGAAAAGAAAAAAAGAATGAGAGTTCTAATGGAGAAAACCACTATGCGGTGGTGTCAGAACCCAAAAAAGTAAAAATAAATGACGTAACCAAGGGTGAAAACCTCTCCAAGGCACCCAAGGATGAGGTACTTGATTGTCTCCCAAGTTACTTTCAGGATAGATCTCCAGTGCTTGTTGAGCCTACACAGTCAGTTAATTTGGGTATAGAAGAGGCTCCACAAATAGTACATTTGGCTCAATCATTGTCAACACAAGAAAGGGAAACCTACACCAAATTCTTGCAAAGAAAGATGATAAAATTTTCTTGGAATTATTCAGACATGCTAGGATTGGACACTAATCTCATTATGCATCACTTATCCATAGCTCTAGGAATAAAACTAGTCAAACAAAAATTGAGGAAAATGCACCCTCACATAGCTCTTCTAGTGAAAGTAGAATTAGAAAGACTCCTTAGTACAGGATTCATCAGAGCTATTGATTATGCCGAATGGATATCCAATATTGTCTCAGTTTCTAAACATGAAAAATCCATTCATGTTTGAATAGACTTTAGAGATCTCAACAAAGCATGCCCAAAGGATTATTTTCCACTCCCTAACATAGACATGATAGTGGACATGACTGTGGGATATGAGATCTATTCCTTGGTGGATAGTTTTTTTGGCTATAACCAAATTAAGATAGCTCCTGAAGATTAGGAAAAGATAGCATTCACTTGTGCGTGGGGTACCTATTGTTGGAATGTCATGCCTTTTGGATTAAAGAATGTAGGAGCTACCTACCAAAGAGCTATGACAACTATCTTTCATGACATGATGCATAAGAATATGGAAGATTATGTGGATGAAACCTTGGCTAAATATAAAAAGAGAGACACACATTTGGATGATTTAGAATTCATTCTAGATCGAATGGAATAGTTCCAACTTAGATTAAATCCAAAAAAGTGTGCATTTGGTGTCACCTCAGGAAAATTGCTAGGCTTCATTATTTCAACAAAGGGCATAGAGGTAGATCTTGAAAAGGTCCAAGAAATTATGGATATGCCACCTCCCAAAAACATTAGTTAAATGAGGAGTCTACAAGGATGCCTTCAGTCTATAAGGAGGTTCATTTCCCAATTGGCAAAAAGAGCTCAAACCTTCAATAAGAACCTACATAAAGGAGTCCATTGTGTTTGGAATGAAGAATGTCAAAAGAGTATGGACCAAATCAAGGCATACTTGGAAAATCCTCCCATCTTAATGCCTCCTATCCCAGGAAAGTCACTTATTTTGTACATCTCAGTAGCTGAATCTTCCTTGGGGGCATTGTTGGCTCAAATTGATGAAAATGGGAAAGAAAGAGCCATATATTACATACGTCGTACTCTTGTGTCATATGAGGTTAACTATACAAGTATTGAAAAATCTTGTCTTGCAGTGGTGTTTGCTGCTCAAAAGTTGAGACACTACATGCTTGCACATAAAATGCACCTCATAGCTAAAATTGATTCTCTCAAATACTTACTCGATAAGGCTGCTCTCACAGGAAGACTTGATAAATGGATGATAATTCTTTTAGAATTTGACATTGAATTTGTTGAACACAAAGCTATCAAAGGACAAGCTATCGCTGATCAATTAGCTGATTTTCCTATTCAAGACAATATGCCTATTCAAGTTAGCTTTCCAGATGAGCACCTCATGTACATAACTGAGAGAACATGGAAGATGTTCTTTGATGGATATTTCATGCAAAATGGTTTAGGATCTAGTGTGTTGTTTGTCTCCCCTCATGGGTACACAATTCCTAAGTCCTAAAAACTATTGTTCCCATGCACAAACAACATAGCCGAATATGAAGCCTTGAAAAATGGACTAAAAATGGCTATAGAATGGAGAATCATAGAGCTGCATATTTATGGGGATCTCAACTAATAATCAACCAAGTTAATGAAGACTATCAAACAAAAGATGACAAATTGGTCCCTTATAAGAAAATGGTTGATTCATTGAGACGGTATTTCACATTCGTCACATTTCAGTAGATCCCTCGAATAGAAAATAAAGTAGCTGACACTATGGCCGCACTTTCTTCACTTCTCTAGCTAGAGAAACATGAGTCTAGATTTGAATTCCTAGTGGAAGAGCTACATTATCCCATTTATGATTCCCAAGAAAGCACGTTATCTGTACCCTTGTTGACCATGACTCATCTGGATACAATGCCATTTACACATATCTCCATGATGGCATTATCCCTAATACCTTCAACCATTCTGAAAGGAGAAACCTTACTCACAATGCCTCTTGCCATACCCTTATCTCTGGTGATTTGTATAGGAGGGGTTTAGATGGGACACTTTTAGGTGCTTGGAAAAGGAGGAATCTTATCAAGCGTTAGTTGACATTCATCAGGGCATCTATAGAGGACATTCTAATGGTCTTACCATGGCCCAAAGGTTTCTTAGGGTGGGGTAATATTGGCCCACAATGCAAATGGATGCAGTAGCTTTTGTGAAATCATGCGAAAAGTGTCAAAAACATGGAAACCTGATACAATCTCTAGGCAGGGAGCTTATTCCTTCTATATCTCATTGGCCATTTCAGCATTGGGCCTTTGACCTTGCTGGGAAAATTCATCCCAACTCATTAGGTGGACAAAAATTCATCATCACTACTACTGACTACTTTACCAAATGGGTAGAAGCTATTCTGCTTTCTATTGCTTTAGGCAAGATAGTTTTCCTATTATTTTTGAACCATATCATTTTTTGATATGGAGTACCTTCTGAGATAATCACTGACAATGGAGGCTAGTTTAAAAATAAGGACCTTAAGCAACTCTACAAGAAATTCAAGATAAAACAACATTGGTCCTCCATTTACTTCCCACAAGGAAATGGACAAGCAGAGGCTTTGAATAAAACCATTCTCAAAATCCTCCATAGAATAGTTCATAACAATGGTCGAGATTGGCATCTACAGATAAATCAAGCCTTATGGGCCTATAGAATGAGTATTCATACTCCAACTGGGGCTACTCCTTTTACCCTTACATACGATGCTGAAGTAGTGTTACCTTTAGAGGTTGAGATCCCTTCACTTAGAGCCTCTCTCAAAGGTCTAGTTACAGATGAAGACTATCGTGCTATGAGATTGCAAGAGCTAGAACTTCTTGATGAAAAATGTAAAGCATCATTTGATCACATGATATTTTACCAAAAGCGTATGTCCAAAGCATTCAACAAAAAGGTTCATCCTAGAGAATTCCAAGTAGGAGATCTTGTCCTACGAGAAAATCCTAAAAATCAACAAAATAGAGAGCAAAAGGGAAAGTTTGAACCTAATTGGCTTGGACCATACATCATTACTGCAACTTTTGGGATAGGTGCTTACTTATTATGTGATGAAAAGGGAGAGCAACTCCATGATCCTATCAATGTCTTGCACCTGAAGAAGTTCTATCCATGATGCCTATTATGTCTGGGGGCATCCTTTGTACATATTTATTGATCCTAAAAAAATTACAAAAAAATCATATATGATGCTGAAAAAATCCTAAAAAGCATATAAAGTCCTAAAAAAATACAAAAAAAAAAGAAAAATAGAAAAAAATTCAAAAATAGTAGAAAAAGTGCCTTGGTGAAAACTTGGAAATAGGTGCCTTGGTAGCAAAAAATCCAAAAAAATTATAAAGTCCTTAAAAAAAGAAAAATTTGCAATAAAATCCAAGTGGTGAAAACTTGGAAATAGGTGCTACTTGAGGCCTTTGCACCCCTATTTCTCAGTATGCATCCTCGACACTTAGCCTTCCTCCATCAAACCTTGTCCTTGTTGCCTTGGTTTGGAATTGGTCCTTGTCTTTGTCTAGGGGGCATAACTATGTCAGCTTTGGTCTCTTGGATGTGCTAGTCTTTGGGACACCTCACACATGGTGTTTCTCAACACTCCCCAATTGTGTTTTTCAACACTCTCCTAGCGTCAAGTGTTTATCAACACTTATTAGATGTCTTACCCATAGTCTAGAATGATGTGACATTTTCCACTAGCAGATACAATACTCAAAGTTTGACTCTATGACCTACACACATGCACTTAAACATTCAACTCACTAAGATTTGTTTTGACTTTACTTCTTTGTGTGTTGTCTATGATGATTTCTTTGATGAGTTTTCTCTCCCTAATAGTTTTCAATGATGCTGAGCTAGAAGACTAGGGGCATGAGGACATGTTTTATTTCTTTCTCTTCTTGTGGATGCATCTTGTTCGTCCTAACTATCATGAGCATTTATGCTTGTTCCACTTGAAACTGAGGGCCTACAAGGTATTATCCTTGACTATTTTTTGTGAGTGCATGCTTATAGTCATCTTGACTTTCTTGTGTCTCAATACGAGCATAATCTTGCTATAGCAAACTTAGGGAACCTCACTACACTAGTCATCTTGACCTACATGTCTTTGGTGCCTAGGTGGGATTCCCACATTCCTATCTGATAAAGATCATATTCATATACCCATAGTCATACTAGTGTGTATTGTATGATCTTATGATGCTACCAATAAAGCTTGATGATGATTATTAGAGTCTATTAGGCGTTGTGACCTTGCAAATCAACCACTTTCATAGTATCTTGCATTGTTAGGTTCATGTTAGTTTAGTTTTGTATCTTGCATATGGAGAGAGCTCTCCTTTTATCTTTTACAAACTTGTCAATCAACTGCACTCATCTTTCACTTCTTCTCAATCATGTCTTTCACTCCTTATCTATCACATCACATCCTTTTCCTGTCATCATAAGGGGTTAATCTTATCATCATATCTATACCCTAAAGAGATCATTTTCAGAAACATGAGTCTATATCCCAACATGAGAACTAAACATACATCTATGCGAGAGATTATACATGAGCATTTATAACACATACATCATACATTTGAGCAATATTACAAGACAATAAAATTGAATCATCCATCACAAGTGAGACAAATACTCAGATACATCACAAATCTAGTAAACCTCATATATGTGTGTGTGTGTGTGTGTGTGTCATGATATAAAGTATAAATGTGAGATCCCAAAATCTGGATCAAAGTCTCAATGTGATGAAGGGTGCTCCCCTTAGTACCACAAACACATAACAGAAATAGAGAAACAACAACAATAATATGCAAGAATAGAAAATTGGCTTCTTATTATCTCCACAAATGTGGAATTACAAACTTTCAGAATTATGATATGCAAAGCCACATGGGCATTCCCTTACAATATTCTGTAGGAAAAATTCTCAAATCAATACCCAGATCTACCACCCAGAACTGCCCTAGACAACACTACGGCCTTCTTTTTTATAGGCAATTTCCACCGCCTGAGAAGGTTCTAGAAATTTAGCCCTTAGGGCCGACCAAACTTAGAATTATTTTATTTTACAATTTATTACATCAAAGTCAGCTCAAAATGAGTTTTGAAACCCAAACAAAAATTTTGAAGAAAAATTATTTTCCACCATTTCGGGTGACCCAGCTTCTGAAGACCATAAGTCATCACCTGTTGACCCGATTCGCTATTATAAACCCATTCTGAAAATGCCATGAAGCACTCTACAGGCTTGACTTGTGCAAAGCACCCATCACCCAAATTTTTTGACCTCATCCGGGGCCTCTAAAGCCTTCAAAACTAAGTTCAAAGTTTCTGTACCCTGCTGCCAATACCGAAAAATCTTCAATATCTTCAAAAGTAGACCTGATCTAGCCATGAAACTTTGTTGGCAGACTGATATGACTGAGATGAACCTCCATATGTAAAATTAGAACATTCCAAGATCGTAAGGCCAACTTACTAAAAATAGCAAGTTTTCATAAATAGCAGCTCTACACAAGATAGCCCTTATTGAATACAAAAATAGAAATATTTTTGGGTGATGCAAGATTTCTCTTACACCCAGGATGCTCCTACATCAGACACCCAAGGTAATTTGAGAAGCAACCCTGTCACGACTCAGCTGCACAAAGGAAAACCAAGATGGTTAACCTCCTCCTTTGTTAGCCATGATGAATCTTCTACAGGTCATCCTTTCCATTTGACCAAATACTCTTCATATGTCCTATTCCTTGTGCTTCTACCAACATGACTATCCAGTATGTCTTCAATCTCCATGATATCTGAATTGGTTGCTGGAATACTCCACTGTGCTGCTGCAACCTCATCTTCAACACCTCCTTCATGATACTCTGTCAAATCTGAAATGTTAAACACTGGTGAAATATTCAGCTCAGTAGGCAATTCTACCTCATATGCATTTCCTGAATCATGCTTCTTCAGTATCGTACATGGTCCAAACTTCTTCATTTTCAACTTGTTATCTGTACCAACCGGAAATCACTCCTTTCACAAATGAACCATGACTTCATCCCCAACTTGAAATTCTTTATGCCTCCTTTTCTCATCTACCTTAGCCTTATACTATGCATTCATCTTGGTAATATGCTTCCTCACCTCCTCATGGATGTTTTTCAAGTGTTCTGCAAAATCCTTAGCTTCAGCACTACTTATTTCTCCTTTATCTATCTTTCTCAACTCAGATGCATTTCTTGGACTACTTCCATATACAATCTGGAATGGTGATTTACCAGTGCTCTTGTTGATAGAATTATTGTATGCAAATTCTGCCTATGGTAAAATCAAATCCCATCCTGTTGGCTTATCTCCAACCAAACATCTCAGCAAATTTTCCAAACTTCTATTCACCACCTCTGTCTGTCCATCAGTCTATGGATGATGTGATGAACTGAACTTCAAATCTATCTTCAACTTCTTCCACAATGTCCACCAAAAATATCCAACAAACTTAGTGTCTCTATCTGAAACTATGGTCTTTGGAAAACCATGTAATCTCAATACTTCTCTGAAAAACAATTCTGCTACATGAACAACATCATGAGTCTTCTTGCAGGGAATGAAATGTGCCATCTTTGAAAATTTGTCAACTAGTACAAAAATTGAATCATGTCCCCACTGAGTCCTCGGTAAACCAAGAACAAAGTCCATACTGATATCCTCCCAAGGCTTCTTTGGTACAGGTAATGGCTGATATAACCCTGTATTCTGCTTCACTCCCTTCGCCATCTGACATACTCTGCAACTCTGTATAAACTTCTTCACATCTTGCTGCAACTGTGGCTAATAATAATTCTCACCAACCAAAGCAAGGGTTTTATCACGACCAAAATGTCCAGCCAATCCTCCACTATGCTTCTCTTTGATGAGATTCTCCCTCATAGAACTTCATGAAATGCACAACTGACTCCCTCTGAATAGCATATCATCTTGGATGATAAAATCCAGCCATTTTATCCTGTCTAGAGTAATAGGTTCTGTACAAGCTTTCCAAGCTTCACCAAAATCAGGATCCTCTGGATACAAATTTTTGAGTTCCTTGAACCCAACCACTTCAATCTACATCTCTGTCAGAAATAGTTGCCTTCTGCTAAGAGCATCTACAACCCTATTAGACTTTCCACTTCTGTGTTTCAAAACAAATGTATAACTCTGCAAAAACTCAACCCATTTCAAATGCCTTTGATTCAACTTTCCTTGACTATTCAAATATTACAAATCCTGATGATCAGTATACAAGACAAACTCTTTAGGAAGAAGATAGTGTCTCCACTTCTTCAATGCCTAAACTATAGCATAAAATTCCTGATCATAAACAAAATACTTCCTCTTGGCATCATTTAACTTCTCACTGAAATAAGCAATAGGTTTACCTTCTTGGCTCATAACAGCTCCTATTGCAGTACCACTAGCATCACAATCTACTTGAAACACCTTATTAAAATCTGGAAGTGCTAAAATAGGTTGTTCTGTAACTTTTTATTTCAACAATTGAAAACTCTTTTCTGCCCCATTAGTCCACTTAAACTCTTTTCTATCCCCTCTCATTGTTTCAGTCAAGGGTCCACAAATACTGCTAAAATTTTTGATAAACTTTTTGTAAAAGCTAGCCAAACCATGAAAAGATCTTACCTTAGTAGCACTCCTTGGAGTAGGCCATTCAAGGATAGCCTGTACCTTCTCTGGATCCATTTTTAGACCTTCTGCTGAAACTACGTATCTCAAATACACTAACTCTTTCTTCACAAAACTGCACTTCTTCAAATTAATCAACAATTTCTCATCTCTCAACTTCTCAAACACCATATGAATATGCATCGTATGTTCCTCCAATGTCTTGCTAAAAATCAAAATATCATCTAGGTGAACAATGACAAACTTACCCAGAAATTCTTTCAGAACCTCGTTCATGAGCGGCATGAAAGTGCTCGGTGCATTGGTTAGCCCAAAAGGCATGACTAACCACTCATATAGTCCTTCCTTTGTCTTGAAGGCAATCTTCCATTCATCTCCTTCTCTGATCTGAATCTGGTGATATCCACTCTTCAGATCTATCTTTGAGAAATACACAGCTCCACTCAAATAGTCCATAATATCATCCATTCATGGCAATGGAAACCTATACTTGATTGTGATCTTATTTATTGCTCTGGAATCTATACACATCCTCCATTCTCCATTTTTCTTTGGTGCTAATACTTCTGGTACAGCACATGGACTCAGGCTCTCCTGAATCAATCCCTTCTGTAACAACTCATGTACTTGTCTGTTCAACTCTTCACTTTCTGCCGGTGTCATTCTGTGTGCTGCCTTGTTTGGCAAATTGGCTCCTGGAATCAAATCCATTTGATGATTGATCTTCCTTACCGGTGGTAATCCATCAGGTACATTATCGGATACAATATCCTGAAACTCATTCAACAAATCTGCAACTTCTACAGGTACATCATCTACTTCCTCTTTACCAGCTTTTGAAATTAAAGCAAAACACACATGCTCATGCCTCATACCATCTAGAAATTTTCTTCCATCAACAAAAGTTATTCTTGCATTACCACATACCTTTTCTTCAGTCTCCTTCAATGGCTTCAGCTTATGTCACACTCCATCCTTTGTTAGGGAATAGCTATTCACACGACCATCGTGTACAGCACATTTGTCAAACTACCATGGTCTACCCAACAACATATGACATGCATTCATAGATATTATATCACATAGTACCTCATCTTGGTACCCGCCGATCTTGAACTTTACTAGGCACTATTCACTGACCATGACCTTGTGGTCATCCTGTACCCAGGAAATCTGATAAGGATGTGGGTGTTTCTGTCTTTTGAGATTCAACTTTGTCACCATCTCTTCTGACACCAAATTGTCAGTGCTTCCACTATCAATAATCACATCACAACATTTACCTTCACACTTGCATCTAGTGTGAAACAAGCTCCTCCTTTGTTTAGGTTCATTCTCACCACTCAGCAGGACTCTTCTGTTAATTAGCATTTCTCCTTTTTCAGCATCTTCAGAATTTGATGATCTGGCATCTTCATCTACATGTGCAACTCTGGTCTGGCCTTCATTTCTCCTATCTATTCTACCTTGGCGCTGAGGACATTCAAATGCCCTATGACCTTCTCCTCCACAGTGAAAACATGTTCCACGGAAGCCTCCTCTTCTAGATCCCTGTCCTCTTCCTCTTCCTCTCTGATCTCTATTATTCTGATCTTGGAAATGATTGGAATTGTTTCCTCTCTGATTCTGGCTGCTACTAGCCTCATCCTTCTTTTTTAGATCTTCATTTCAGCCACCATATGACCATCCACTAGATCTTCCACCATGACCTCTTCCATTTTGTCTGCTCTCAAACTTCTTGTTCAACTTTTCCTCTACTTTTAGGGAAAACTGGTATGCCTCCTCAATACTATTCATCTAAATCAGATTCAACTCCTCCTGAATACTTGGCCTCAACCCATTAAGGTATTAGGCAACTTTCTCCTTATCAGCTTCTGCATGGCCTATTCTGATGAGGAGTCGGTAGAAATCCTCTGTATACTCCTGAACAGATCTTCCTGCTTGCTTCAAACTTTGCATTTTCTTTAGTAGGTCAAGCTCATAATCAACAGGAATGAACTGTCACTTCAATTTATCCACCATCTGATCCCATCTTGTAATTTTATCTTTCCCTCTTCTATTTCACTCCAGTTGAATCTCTTGCCACTAGATCTTCACATGACCTTTTAGTCTGGCCTTCACAAATTTGACCCTATCAGGATTCTCAACATCTTCATACTCAAAATATTCCTCACATTCATTGATCCAGTCGATCAATTCCTCTGGGTTAAGATTTCCAAAAAATGTAGGAACCTCAATCTTAGGTCTTTTCCCAATCTTGGAAATCATCCAAAAAAGTCTTTCTTCCTCCGGGTTCACAATTTCAGCTTCTCCTTCTTGATATTCTTCTTCAGCTTCATCCTCGCTTTTGTCTCCGACATGAAGATTCATTCCTCTGTGAATCTCTTCTTGCAATGCTCGCACTTATCTCTGCAACTCTCTAACCTCAGGTGTCACAGCACCAGCTCTTCCACCACGTTCTCTTCATGGAGACATTTTCGTGATGCACACTGAAACCCTAACCACGGTCCTAGTGCAAACTACCTCATAGTCAGTGATCTGTTTACACACTCAAGAACTCCTACTCTGATACCACTTGATGAAGGGTGCTCCCCTTAGTACCACAAACACATAACAGAAATAGAGAAACAACAACAATAATATGCAAGAATAAAAAATTGGCTTCTTATTATCTCCACAAATGTGGAATTACAAACTTTTAGAATTACGATATGCAAAGCCACATGGGCATTCCCTTACAATATTCTATAGGAAAAATCCTTGAATCAATACCCAGATCTACCACCCAGATAGACAACACTACGACCTTCTTTATATAGGCAATTTCCACCACCCGAGAAGGTTCTAGAAATTTAGCCCTTAGGGCCGACCAAACTTAGAATTATTTTATTTTACAATTTATTACATCAAAGTCGGCTCAAAATGAGTTTTGAAACCCAAACAAAAATTTTGAAAAAAAAATATTTTTCGCCATTTCGGGTGACCCAACTTTCGAAGACCATAAGTCATCACCCTTTGACCCAATTGGCTATTATAAGCCCATTTTGGAAATGCCACAAAGCACTCTATAGGCTTGACCAGTACAAAGTGCCCATCACCCAAATTTTTTGACCTCATCCAGGGCCTCTAAAGCCTTCAAAACTGAGTTCAAAGTTTCTGTACCCTGCTACTAATACCAAAAAATCTTCAATATCTTCAAAACTAGACCTGATCTAAACATGAAACTTTGTTGGCAGATTGATATGACTGAGATGAACCTCCATATGTAAAATCAGAACATTTCAAGATCGTAAGGCCAACTTACTAAAAATAGCAAGTTTCCATAAATAGAAGCTCTGCACAAGATAACCCTTATTGAATACAAAAACATAAATATTTTTGGGTGATGCAAGATTACTCTTACACCCAGGATGCTCCTGCATCACAATGATATGTCTAAACATCTAACATCCTAAACCTAAGTTTGAATCTCTGCATCACGTGGTGGTGGTGGTGGTGGAGGTGGTGTTGCCACTTTGTCTAGTACCATGTCAGATCTGCCTACCCTCTTTGAGTAGAGTGGAACCCTCTGTCCCTTAGGTATAGCTTGGATGTATAAACCATGATAGTAAGCCACTTGTGTTGCCTCTCTCCGAAGCTCTGTAGCATCTGCTTGTGCTACCCACTCCTATCGATCTATCTCAGCTTGTGCATCTACTAGCTAGTGGTCTTGTATGACCATCATGATCTTTAGCTGTTGAATCTCAGCCTCTAGGGCCTACACTCTAGCTCTGAGATCCTCATCTCCCCACCCTGTACGCTTATCCTACCCTGCATCCACCTGTCGATGAACTACCCTCACCACATCCTCCCACTCTGGGCTTGCTGATCTCTATCTCCATGTCCATCATTGGCCACCCAATCTCAATCCCTCTCCTCTCTCCCCTCTCCTCCCTCCTCCATCTCTACCATCATCCCCATCATTATCATCCCTGTCTCCACCTTGTGCCTGTGGGTCCACACCTGGCACAGTAAACCTAGGGAATGGGTGCCTCTAACAATCTGCCCTATATGTTGCATCAAATCCTACATCTGCCATATTTGGTAGATAATCCCAGGGCTCCTTGCATAGACCCGCAGTCTCCTATGCCACCTGCAGGTAGTCTAGCATCGAAAACCACCCCAATCCCTCATCCTCCCTACACCTGGCATGTGTGGTGGTCTCTGTAGATATCCTCTATTGGTGACCAAACTATCTCCACACTTGAGAGATGAAAAATTGCTTAGCTATCTCTTAATGCTGACCAAGTAGTGGTTGACTATATAACATATGCCCGAGGTCATGATCTTTGTCACTCCACTACTCATAGGCCATGTATGGCCTCCACTCAAGGGCTGTGAGCTCATCTAATAACCTCCTATAGTATGTGAGGTCTTTTCTATCTACCTGTGAGATGAAACCCATGTATCTATAGATGCAGGGGCATCTCCACTCCCTAAGCTTCACATATGAGTGCACAATGATGATGTGCTCCCACACCCACACCTGTGCTAAGACAACATCATACACCCATGTCCTACTATCCCTGTACACTATCTCATGTAACTCATGGTACATGTCTACCAGGATGGCTAGGCCCCATGCCATCCATCAAGGGCATGCTATCAGATCTACAACCAACCTACCCCAACCTAGAGGGAATCCCCTCTGACTCCTATCTATCACCAAGGCCTATGCCACTATCGAGCATACACTGCATGGCATTGGATAGTCCTGACCAAAATCCTCTATCAATCGGTCCTAGCTAAGGTGTCTATCAATAATAGTGACATCCTAGAACATGTCTTGGATAGCCTGTCACCCCTCTATCAGATCCTAATCATAATATACCTGTGCCAACACAAAATCATGTCAGTTTTCATCATATGGAAATATTATACTTAAAAGATCATCTCTAAACATGATTATACTTACAAGATCACCATAGCTCAGTACTTGGAGAATCTGATAGACAGCCTCTAAAGTGATAGATGCCTCTCCAATAGGTAGATGGAAGGTGTTATGCTCACTATGCCATCTCTCAGTCAAGGCTATCAGTAAACCATGATTTGCCTGTATATGGGGCATATCTATAAGGAAACTTAGGTGTGGAAACAACTTCCTACGCTAATCTCTATAGGAGAGTATTGTGCAAATTATTTTAAATCCTTACAATTTTAGATTCGTTAACTACTTTAACAAAGATATTGTAACCACATACCATACATATAGAAAAATAGAGAATGACACAATGATATACCTTGGGGAAACCTTTCGATAAAAACCCCAGTACTCCAAAACTTGCACAATGTATTGATCAAAACTATTATAGCTTACAATACACTTGCAATGCAAGTTCTTTCAGAAGATTTCTAAACCCTTGAAGATAAATCATGGTAGCAAAAAATGTTCCAACAATACACTCGCATCATCTCTCTTCGCAACCCTAAAAAATCTTATATCATGCACTTCACTTTTTAGGGCTACTCCCAAAGATAACCGTATTAGGTTTTTACCATTCTCTGAGAAAATACTCAAATTTATTAGTTGCCACATGTCTTCACCTATCATTGAATCTTCCTGACATAGCTCTTATGTGTCATAGGAATCCATCATAACCGTTTTAGCCATGATCTCCTTACACACAATTCAAGATGCTGACACATCAACATTATTTACAAGAAATACATTTTACAAAACAAATAATAAGAATAGGAATTATCCAAGGTTGAGACACCTTATTCCTAACATTCTCCCACTTGTCAAACACCTTGTAAGAGAAACAAGAACATAACAGGAACTAACCGCTATAGGCCAAAAGGCCCATAGAGTCTAAACACCATCTAAACTTCTCAGTGCCCACTAGTTTCGTTAATGCATCTACAACATTCTTCACAGTATCTACTTTCTCAAAATTTACCTTTCCATCTTCCACCATATCTCTCACAAAGTGAAACTGCACATCAATGTGCTTCGTTCTGGCATGGAAAGTTGGATTCTTTGGAAGGAAAATAGCGCTCTGACTGTCACACCAAATAGTAATTTTTTCTACATCAACACCAACATCAGAACACAATCTTCTAAGCCAAATGGATTCTTTACAAGCATGAGTAGCAGCTATGTACTTAGCTTCTATAGTGGACAAAGCAACCATAGGTTGTTGCTTACTCATCCAACTAATGGCACCACCAAACATAGTGAACACATAAGCACTGGTGGATCTCCTACTATCAATATCACCTGCCCAATCTGAATCCACAAACCCACGAATACAAATTGAATGCAAAGATCTAGAAGAGTTACCATGATAACATATGGAGTAATCTGATGTACCCCTCAAATATTTGAATACTCGCTTAACTACATCCCAATGTACCTGTCCAGGGTTAGCCATAAACTGACTCAAGACTCCCACTGCTTGGGCAATGTCTGGTCTAGTACAGACCATAGCATACATAAGACTACCAACTACACTAGCATAAGGTACTCTACTCATGTCCTCCACCTCACTAGGAGATTTTGGACAATCATCTACAGATAACTTTGTTCCGAAAGAAATAGGAACACATAGTGGTCTACAATCTGCCATGCTGAACCTATCCAACACAGACTTCACATACTTACTCTGACTCAACCAAAGTTTTCTATTAGACCTGTCTCTACTAATTTCCATACCCAAGATGTACCTAGCTGCCTCAAGATCTTTCATCTCAAACTGTGCTGACAACTGAGATTTAAAATAAAAAATCATACTCTTACCCTTCCCAAACAACAACATATCATCAACATATAATGCAACAATAAGAAGACGATCATTTTCAACTCGGAAATAAACACAATGATATGATTTTGATCTTACAAATCCAATTGACAACACAAAGACATCAAACTTAAGGTACCACATCCTAGGAGATTGCTTCAAACCATATAGAGATTTCTTTAATCTACAAACTAAGGATTCTTTACCTTTAACAATGTAGTGCTCAGGCTATGACATATAAATCTCTTCCTCCAAATCACCATGAAGGAAAGCTATCTTCACATCCATCTGTTCTATCTCTAAATCATATGATGCAACAAGAGATAATAGAAATCTAATGGATGTCAGCTTTGCAACAGGAGAGAATATTTCACCATAATCTATTCCCTCTACCTGTGAATACCCCTTTGCAACCAATCTAGCTTTGTACCTTTCAACACTGCCATCTGCATAGAATTTCTTCTTGAACACCCATTTATAGCCAACATATTTTCTCCCTTTAGGAAAAGGTACAAGGTCCCAAGTTTTGTTTTTCTCCAATGAAGCCATCTCATCATCCATAGCCTCAATCCAGGAACCTGCATCTTCCATGCCCAAAGCCTCTTTCACAGATCTAGGCTCATCAGTGTTAGTAATAAAAAAAAAGGCACAACTGGAATCTAACATATAATAACCAAACCTTTCTCGATGCTTTCTTTCTCTCATGGATCTCCTCAAGGGCTGCGGTTGAGGTTGTTCTTCCTCTTCTTTTGAACTATCAGAGCTGCTAGATCTCTCCTCATCATTAGGCCCAACATGGTCTCTCTGTTCAGTCTTCTCAGGGGTAGGAGGCAACTGAAAAACATCTTTTTCCTTTTCTTTTTCATCTGGTTGTAGCACAATAGGAGAAGATGTTAGCTCTCTAAAAATAACATTTCTACTATACAACACCTTACTAATCACAGGATCCCAAAGCTTGTATCCTTTCACACCAGCACTATATCCGATGAAAATACATTTAACAGCTTTATTTTCCAACTTAGATCTTTTCTCCTTTGGAACATGTGCATAAGCTTCACAACCAAAAACATGAAGATGTCTAATTGAAGGCTTCTTACCAGACCACACCTCCATGGGTGTCTTACCAACAAGGGCTGATGTAGGAGATCTGTTAACCAGATAGCAAGCAGTGGCCACAGTTTCGGCCCAAAACCTTTGTTCTAAACCAGCTCCACTAAGCATACTCCCAACCTTCTCCATCAGTGTCCTTTTCATTCTCTTCGCAACTCCATTTTGCTATGGGGTATAAGGATTTGTCTTATGCCTCTCGATACCTTGTTCTTTACAAAACTATTCAAACTCTGCTGAGCAAAACTCACCACCATTGTCAGTTCTCACACACTTAATCTTCTTACTAGTCTAATTCTCTACAAGAGCTTTAAATTCCTTGAACTGACTAAAGACTTGTGTCTTAATTTTAAGGAAATAAATCCATGTCCTTCTACTATAATCATCTATGAAGGATACAAAAAATATAGACTTGGAGATTGAAGGAACTTTTACAAGACCAAATACATCAGAATGAATAAGATCCAAAACATCAAAAGATTTGTGAGAACTAGAGTAAAATTGAACATGATTTTGTTTACCATAGGCACAGTGTTCGTAGAAGTCAAACTCAAGATTGCAATCATTTAACCCCTCAATGAGATTTTTATTTTTTAGGGTCTTGAGACCCTTTTCACCAATGTGGCCAAATCTCATATGC
Organism: Chamaecyparis obtusa; assembly: GCA_027943335.1. Taxonomy (NCBI): domain Eukaryota; kingdom Viridiplantae; phylum Streptophyta; class Pinopsida; order Cupressales; family Cupressaceae; genus Chamaecyparis; species Chamaecyparis obtusa. The sequence continues at coordinate 652,613 of BSBK01001589.1, forward strand.
CACAACATTGTCTTTTTAGCAGGAAGCTTACCTTCCAAAGTGTTTGCACTACCATCGGAACCAATAGCCATAGACTTCTTCACTACATGTTCAGATGGTGAGGATGAAGAACTATTACATAGAGGAATACATGCATCTAGCTAAAATAAGGTACCTCTCCTAGTACCCCTTGCAAGCACTATCGATCCTCTCATCATCTTGCATCCTTCTTTCAAAAAAACAACTTGCACACCTACATCATTCAACATACTTACAGATAATAGGTTTTGTGCCAAACCCAGAATGTGCATAACTCCATTGATTCCCTTTACTCATCCATCAAGAAATTTGATAGTGACCCTTCCGCGTCCAACTATCTTTAGGTGAGAATCATCACCCAAGTACACCTTTCCACCATCGAACTCTTCATATTTTGAGAACTAGTTTCGATGAGAGGTCATGTGAAAAGATGCACCTGAGTCAACCAACCACACATCATCAGATGCATGGGTTACCAAATTTGTGATGAATGCATCACCATCTTCTTGAGATCTTTCTGAAGTTGAATGTGAACCTTTCTTCTTCTTCTTCAGCTCTTTGCAGTCTTTACGGAAGTGCCCAGATTTATCACAGTTCCAACATTTTGCCTTGGACTTATTGGAAGTCTTTGACTTCCCATGGGATTTGGATCTACCCTTATTGTTAGACTTATTATCATTTGTCTTCCCTCTTTCAGTGGATCTCCCATGACCAACAAGGGCTTCTTTTTCCGAAACAGAAGCCTTTCTCTGCATCTCCTCTGATAGTAGCGAAGACACCACATCATCCATTTTGAAGGTGACTAACGTGCTTCCAAGAGCCATCACAAGATGGTCCCATGAATCTGGTAAAGAACACAAAAGTGTGTAGCAATGATCCTCCTCCTCTAACTTGACACTAGCTGATGTCAATTGTGCAGCTAGCAGATTAAATGCATTTAAATGATCTGTTAAGGATCCACCTCCCTCTATTCACAAAGAGTACAACTTCTTCCTCGAGAACAACTTTTTCACTAGAGATTTGGCCTGATACATGGCCGCAAGTCTTTCCCACAAACTATTTGTAGTTTTCTCATCTAGAACATTCAGAAGAACTGCATCGGTTAAACAGAGTCTTATGAGACCCTTAGCTTTACGGTCTTTGATATCCCAATCTACTTGAGCTATAGTTACTGGTCTTGTAGCATTTGAAGTCAGTTCCCATAGGTCATGATCTTCCAACATGTCTTCCATCTTGAGTTTCCACAACTCAAAATTAGTGCCATTAAATTTCTCCACCTCCATTCTTCCATATGATGAACTTGCCATCTCAATCTGTAAATAAGATTTAGAATGCTCTGCAAAAAACTCCCACTCAAACTTGAGATCAGCTCAAAAAACCCTACCCAACAACTAGGATCAAAAGTTGATCAAGCTCTGATACCACTTGTAAGGAAACTCAGGTGCGGAAATAGCTTCCTACGCTAATCTCTATAGGAGAGTATTGTGCAAATTCTTTTAAATCCTTACAATTTCAGATTCGTTAACTACTTTAACAAAGATATTGCAACCACATACCATATATATAGAAAAATAGAGAATGACACAATGATATACCCTGGGGAAACCTTTCGGTAAAAACCCCAGCACTCCAAAACCTGCATAATGTATTGATCAAAACTATTATAGCTTACAATACACTTGCAATGCAAGTTCTTTCAGAAGATTTATAAACCCTTGAAGACAAATCACAGCAGCAAAAAATGTTCCAACAATACACTCACATCATCTCTCTTCGTAACCCTAAAAAATCTTATATCATGCACTTCACTTTTTAGGGCTACTCCCAAAGATAACCCTATTAGGGTTTTACCATTCTCTGAGAAAATACTCAAATTTATCAATTGCCACATGTCTTCACCTGTCATTGAATCTTCCTGACATAGCTCTTACATGTCATAGGAATCCGTGATAACCATTTTAGCCATGATCTCCTTACACACAATTCAAGATGCTGACACATCAACATTATTTGCAAGAAATATATTTTACAAAACAAATAATAAGAATAGGAATTATCCAAGGTTGAGACACCTTATTCCAAATAATATCCAATAAGAACCCAAACCCCATGCTAATCAGATCATCTCTCCCATGATCATCGAGATCCCTGACACACCATAGCCGAATAACCCTCGGTGCTCTGATGATCAGTGTTGACAACACCTCCTGCAAGCCATAAGCCCAACTCAGATGTCAGAACATATCATGATGAATGACTAAAATCAGCACAAAGAATATTAAATGACAAATTGTCTAGACCCATGTCATATTGTTCAAATTAAACACGTGATATTTCTTATTATACTAGTGCGGTACTATTTTTGGTATTGTATCATATGATACTTTCCTTAATGGAAGTGCGATACTTTTTTTTTGTATGATAGTTCACATTAGATCACATGATGTTTCATCTAGTATTGTGCGATATTGGATTAAACAGCTGTGCGATACTTTTTGGACCCACGAACTATCGCACGATAAAATGTGTAGCGTGCATGTGATACATTTTAAGTGTCATACAAACTTTTGTACCATAAAAAATTGAAATATTTAAAAATCATAAAAAACATGTTTTAAAATGCAATAAATGCTCATAAATGACTCAAAAGTTAAGTTTTTCTAAAAACTTACCAGGGCAGCATAGTGAGGAGGCTAGTTGTGCAACTGATCACACTCGAATCAATGTGTGTGAAGCGGGATAGCTACTTGCTAGGCCATTATCTCTCTCTGAGCTCTCAAAATTCTCAAATCACAATAAGACAAATGAATTTGAAAATGACATTTTTACCCCTTATATAGCTTTTTGACTTTTTGACCCAATTTTCAAAACACCTCAAAATTTTGTGAAAATTGCACCCCTGGCTAATTTCAACATCCTGGATCCATTTTTGGGATCAAAATTGAAATTTGAGTTCATCTTGATGGTGAAAATTATATTTCAAAATTTTCCCTTTTTCTGCACAGTTGGCTGACCATTCGAGGCCTAATCTTTCGATCTTCATTGGGGCATCTTCATTTCTTCATCTCCATCTCTTTCAACCTTCTAGTCTTTCATTCATTCCCTTCATCTTCATCTCTCTGAGGTTTGACTTCATCTTTACCTTATGTATTTCTCAGTCAAACCTAGTCAAACTAGAGCATATCTTCACAACTTGGTGGTTATTTTGTTATCCTTTATCTTCGATTATGATTCCTAGTGATTTGATCAACTTTATCAATTTTTTGTTTCTCCGCTACCTAATTTTGATTTCAATTCCAAAGGGGTAGTACCTATCAAACTTCAGACCTTGATTCAGCTTTATCAATCAAACCTTGAGATTCTTATCTCCTATTTGAGACTTGACAATCTCTTATTTATAGGTATGTTGGTCTTTTCTTCCAGCTTATCTTTGTCCTGATGTGTTCCCATCTGTCAAATACATATTTGCATTGTTTTGTGATCCCAAATTGATCTCACACTTCAATTCCATTTTTTCACTACATGTGATCCCAAATCGACCTCACATTAGTTAAAGAGGGGCAAATGTATGCACCCTAAAATGGTCACCTAGACTTTGGGCCCCATTCTACAATTTATCAATTTCTTGAATCAATGCTTGGCAATTTTCAAATCAATTTTCTTGATCAAATCCTAATTCTATCATTTATTCAATTATATCCCATGGATTAACCATTTTATCTTAAGTCTTTATTTAATTAAAAAGAATTTCCTCCCCTTTTATTAAATAAAAAGTCCCCACTTTCCTTTTATCCTAAGTTGCACAAATAAAGCATTATTCCTATTTTATAAAAAAGGGAAAAAGGCCTTTTTGTCTCATATTGGGTACAAAAGTCAACTCTTATTTCTCATTGGAGGAGATTTGTGCACAAGGATTGATCCCTCTTCAAGCCCCACCCTTGATTAGATGTTTTGCCTCTTGATCTCCATCATCTGTTGTTTCTCATTTCCTATAAAAGAAGAGCTCTCTTCTCATTGTAGAATCCAATTTTTGAATACTAAATTTATGCTGCAGGTTTTCTTGGAGATTTTAGAGCTTTTGGAGATCTTTTGTTCTTAGCTTTCATTCTTTCATTCTAGTTTAGTTTCATTACATTTCTAGTTTAGTTTCCTTTATGCTTTAGATTAGCTCACATAGCTTAATTAGGAAGGTTTTGTAAAAATTTCATTTCCTTTCATAGCTTACTTCCATTGGCATAGTAGAATAGTTGCATTTCATTTCCATTTAGATTCTTGAGGATATTGGCACTCTTGCCCTTATCTTCATTGAATCTCCGATTGTGTGGTTGACTAGCAAGGTCATATGCTTCATAGCTCAAGCTGAGAGCAATCAAAATATCCTTGTGAATCCATGTACGAGGAGCTTTAGATCACATTCTCAAGGTTTCCCATTCATGGATTCCCTTCAAATTAATGACTTAGAGAAGTACATTATTTGAGTGTACACCAGTTACCCTGTGGTGGCCATTGATTAGTCAATTGTAGCTGGTGATAAGAGTTAAACTATTGTTGGTATGGTTTAAATGGTGATTGTTGCTGGTAAGCTTGGTTATAGTGGGGTTGTTAGTTAGACCAATTATAATTCCTATTCTATCCTTGAGGGGCAGAATTTTGAGGGTTATGGTTTAGCCACTGACTATTGTTTTTATTATAACCAAAATTATTCAATGGGTCTCGAGGCATACCTTATGTCTGGGCCCATAGGCACCTTTGAGGAACATAGAAAACTTCTCCATTCTCCTCATCTATGGCCTTGAACTTGGTGGGCATTGGATTAGTGTCCATAGATGCAACTATCTTGCACCTACAATTTATCTTATTTTCTTTGTAATGAGAGTAGAATTCAGCCAACATAGCATCTACTTCCTCCTTTCTTCTTGCTTGCATACTATCCAACTAAGTGGCTACATCATTGATAATGTCCTACTTAAAGTCAGACAAAAGATTGGATAACTCCATCTTAGATACTCCTAAACCACCATTGGACTTATGTAGTAGGTCTCTAAGCTCCTTACCTTTCTTGATAGTAGCCCTTGAATAATTCAGACATTATATATTCTTTATGTTAGTCTAGTTTTTTTGAGTAATATATCCTCCTTCCATGAGGTCTAGGGCCTCAATGCTTCCATTAGTCACACCTTTCAGAAAAAGATTCTTTTGAGATTCCTCATTTAGCTGGTGTTGCATATTGTGCTACAGGTTAAACATGAACCTTGAGACATAATCCTCCAAGGTTTCATCTTCCCTCTGGGACATTTTAAAAATGTCATCACCTTTTAGATCTCGACCCCTACAATACTCTTTATACTTTAAAAGGAACAAATTGCTCATTGCAGTCTAATCTTCTTATAAAAAGTTGGCACCTAACCCCATGAACCCTCATAAAGAATCCTCTTTTAGGGTGGATGGAAACAACTTTAGCTTCTAGGTGTCAATTGTATAGTCATAACTTATGCGGAGGATGTCAAACTCAAAGAGGAAGGTTTCAAGATTTTTTGTAATCGGGCTGTAGAATTTAGGAAGTGTAGTAGAAGGGATGTTCTTCAAATTTTGATTAACCTATTGAGGAGAAATAGGAAAAGAAAATTTAGGTTGATCCATTCTTGGAGGAGGACCTAGTGGCAGTTGGTAGATAACAAGACCAAGTGGGTTGTCTTGGTATTCAGGTTCAGCAAAAAGGTCATTCAAATGCAGTGATTCTTCAGAGGATGAAGAGGATATGTATTCATGAGCATCAACAAATGGATTTTCAAAGGGTTCTTCCTCTTCTTCATTCTCATTTTGGCTTTCAGCAAATGGATTTTCAAATGGTTCCTCCTTATTATCACAAGGAAGAAATCTCCCAAGGTGGTCTCTTCTTCTATGCATAAAAGGCTTGCGTAAAACTAAGCTTTAAGTTATTAGGAAAAAAAATGCAAATACTAGGATGATAAGTTTGAATTAATACCATCCCCAGCAATGATACCAAAAATGCTTGGCCAAATAATGGTATCAAAAACCCAAAGCAATGGATTAACTATTTCAGTATTGGACACCCTAAAAGGTTTCTAAATGAATTATTCAGTCTCATTTAATTATCAACCAGGGATGTAAAATTGGAATGGCATTCGCAAAGTATATGCTTCAAACCTCTCAATCTTAATTCTATCCTACATAATTTTCAAATTCTTATGCTTCAAGAAAACTGTACTAAAACTAGGAAATGAATTTACTCTAACAAAACATGTAATCACGGGTAGGAATTACTCTAGCCGCCTATGTTGCAGGAACAATCTACCAATTTTGTTATCTATGGCTGAAGGAACAAAAGAGTTCTACCTTACTCAAGAATAAAAGGAAAATTATTTCTACTCTAACATAATAATTCACTCACCAAGTGGGCCCCCTTGGATGAATGAACAGAAATTACAATCAAGATAAAAGATATAAACTCAAACTGAACATTCTATTCACTCATGAAAAGAGACTACACTTAATTGAAAAATAATTGTTGGTTCTTAAAAATATTTTACACTCCATGAGACACCAATATACCTAAGACTAATATTAAGGAGGGGTTAGTTCCAAATATGGGGTAATCTTTAAGTAACGAGACCAACTATAGGGACAAGACTTCTCTCTTCTCTTCTGGCTCTGCAAAACCAAGGTGGGTATACCTGATCCAATAGATATAATTCTATTCCTAACTTGATATTGGATCTAACAATAGATATCAGTGAGAAAGTACTAAATAAAAACCCATTATCCATTGACTCTCCATCACTGGGTAGGATTACTCTTTTTAAGATAAATGAAATTAAATAACTAGTTTTGATTATTGTTTTCTGACTAAGATATTTCAATCATTCCTTATTAAATAAAAATACTTTTACACAGGCTAGTGCCTTATCCATTGGGAAAGAAACACTGACAAATAGAGTAGATACAAAGATCCTTGAAAAACTTAGCTCATGAACATAAATATAAATACTCAAAGTCTTTCCTTCTTACAAACAATCCTTATGCAAATCAAATGAACATATATCACACTTTGAGCAATATTTAATCTAACCCTAGATCAGAACTCAAAGTAATAATACATACACATAAGTCTTTGATAGACTCACAAATCCATAAATTTGACACATAAGAGAGGAAAAAACTTGAGATTTACATTAAGTATAACCTTTGATCCATTGTATACAATATATCCTGAGTAACAAGCCAGTAGATAACAGTATCAACCTGTGTCTTGTTAGAAAGTAAAGTCCACCAAGATAACTGGGAGGGGGGAGGAGAGGGTGAATCAGTTATCAGATAGTTATAACTTTTATCAACTTCAACAACATTTAACCATGTAAGTAATATAATTACAAACCATAAAAAGATATTCATACACAATAACACAATGACACAAGATATGTTGACTAGGGAACCTCTTGATCAAAGAGTAAACCCCGGTGGGAATGATGCCCAGAAAAGATGCACTAATATGAATATTCCTTGTGAAAGGGTGGAATCTATTATAAGTCTTATGAAATAAATTCAGTACATATGAATCCCATTTAGGAGATTTTAAATCCCTGTTAAAAGATTCTAACCCTGTTAAGAGTTATGGAAGACAGAAGGACACACTGCACAAATAGCTTCAATGGAAAGATCACTGAATATACTGTCCAATTGATCTCAATATTATTCAACAAAATAATATAAAATATGTTACCTCCTTCACTATGCCAAATCACACTCACTGCTACACTAGATCTCAATTTTAGAGCTTTGTACTTCGCATATTTTCCTTCACAATTTCACTTTCACAACTCAATTAGCTCTTTTCTTCACTTCATGCATACATTCACATTCAACCATAATCAACCACATCACAACAAGGAAAAACATTCCTTCCTTTATACCACACTCAAATAATTACAAATGAGTCAGCACACAATTACAAAATAAAAGTTTCCACACGCTACATCAAAATTATACAAAACTGTCAACTTCCAAATACAATAATTATCCACTCATGTGACCTCAAAGTTTTCACTTTCATCCACATCATAATCAATGTGTCTCTAACTTCCTTTTAACTATGCAAAACTAGATTCCATCCTAATTATGAGATATCATCCGATTTCCACAAACCGCTACTCAAGAACACTGCCTAAATACTGCTTCCACCAAAATGCTCATAACTTTCATGAATAAATGAATTACTATATGCACTCTTAACCATCAACATATAACATATCAAAGAGTGTATCCTCAACATTGCATAGCTCCAACTGCAATATCCCACTTGTGCTAATCCAAACACTGCCTGCTTCTTTGCAAGTCTCTAGAAGATCATTGTGTTGACATCAATGACAATCATAGTCATGAATGCAACAACTACTACTACAGAGTGACTGCCAAGCTTTCATTCCTAACAATCTACCCCATTGGAATTTATGGAAACATAGATGAAAAACATCCAATTTTCCAAGAATCCAATACTGCAACACTACTGCATCAATCAAATCTTGCTTCATTTTCCTATTCAGTTCTCTCCAACATATGGTACAAATGGTTTTTCATGTACACTTCTCCCCCATTGACATCAATGATAGAAGTTTCATCATTATTTCAACAACAACTCCAATGTCAAAGGACACTATTTAGAAAATACATTCACAAGAGTCCTCATGACTCAGCTCAGATACACATACTCCCCCATAGAGGAAGTACCAACATCCAGTCCAGAAGAAAGATAAGTCTCATATACCACTAGATGGATACAACCAACTGCATCATTACTCAAAAGTAGGCTAGGGCATAACCCCAAGCATACCTCTCTGATAATCAAATGTATCCTTAGGCAAAGGCTTTGCAAATATGTCTGCTATCTGCTCCTTTGTGCTTATGTACTCCAGTCTGACTTCTTTCTCAGCAACTTTCTCTCTTACAACATGATACTTGATCTCTATATGCTTTGTCTTAGAAGATAGTACAGGATTCTTAGATATACTAACTATGCTGGTGTTGTCACAATGTATGACAAAAGGCTCAAAAAACTTTATTCCAATATTTTTGAGCATTTGCTTCATCCAAATTATCTGGTTACAACTGTTTGCTGCTGCTACATGTTCTGATTCTAATGTGCTCACTACTTGTCTTTAGAATATCTTCACCAATATCATTCTCAAATAACATAGCTCTTGCTACTTCAGTCACTGATCTATTTCTTCTTTCTGTAATACCATTTTGTTTAGGTGTTCTAGGGGCTGAAAATTGTCTCTTAATGCCATTCACTTCACAAAATTTGTTAAACTCTCTAGAAGTAAATTCTCAACCTCTATCAGATCTCAAACATTTAATATTCATTCTAGATTCATTCTCAACTTTATTCTTAATGATCTTAAACCTATCAAATGCTTCAGACTTTTCTTTAAGAAATGCAATTCACATCATTCTTGTAAAATCATCAACAAGAATCATAAAATACCTTTCTCCATAGAATCCTCTAGTCCTGGTAGGACTGCTAAAGTCTGTATGAACAATCTCCAACTTCTTTAAAGATGTAAACTTCTTACTGGGAAATGAACTTCTCTTCTGCTTAGCCATCACACATTCTTTGCAAATAATGTTAGTAGGCTTCATAATTCTAGGCAAATCCGTTACTGCAAGTGTAGTACTCACTTTCACAATCTTATCAAAATTTATGTGACAAAACCTTCTATGCCATAACCAATTGTCATCAATCTTAGTAATCAAACATGTCATCTTAGTAGGATTCAACTGAAATACATTACCTCTAGTTCTAGATCCAGTTCCAATTAGATTTCCATCTTTATCCTTTATCACACAAGTTTTCTTAGTAAACCAAACTTGATATCCCTTATCAACTAACTATCCAACACTCAAAAGATTATGTTTCAAACCATCCACAAAGTAAACATAATCAGTATTATTCTTTCCATCAAGAGTAATAGATCCTATACCTTTAATCAAACAAGGTGTATTGTTTCCAACTCTCACAATTCCTCCATCATAATTGTTAAACTTTATGAATTTTTTCATATCTCTAGTCATATGATGTGAACAACCACTATCTATAATACAATCATTTTTCTTTTCAACTTGGTAAACTAAGGCTTTTTCTTCCTTAACATCAGTTTCAAGATTCTCTTCTTTAATTGCTACAAATCCTATGTCATCCTTATTCTTAGTATCACTTTCACTCAGAGTTCTTTCTATACTAGTTTCAAGATCTTCATCATTGGCATAATAACATTCCTTAGATCTTCTAGGATTGAAATTGTTTGTGTACTTTTTAACTTTGTTAGGACATTTAGATGCAAAATGACCATATTCTTGACAAGTCCAACATTTAAAGATTTTCTTACCGTCTGGTTCTCTCTTCACAAGCAAGGCAATACCATCTTTAATCTTTTTGTCTTCTTTATTTCTAGATCTTTTGTTGCCAGCATAATCTCTACTCACATTGATTCTTCTTGACAAAGTAGGGTGAACACTAAGAGCACTGAATGCTGTCTCCATTCTAGGCAAGTCTCCTGATAACCTCAAGTTCATTTATGTTGCTTCCAATCTTCCAAGAAGAGTCTCTCTTATAAATTTTGAAGTACAAGGTGTAACTTGTTCAATCATCTGTGTTGTCTGCTTAAATAGAGGAGTCAATGTCCTCAGAATTTTCCATATCACTTCATTCTTTACATTTGTTCCTCCATAAGATTTTATCCCTGCAACAATTTCTGACATTCTACCAATATAGCTTCTAACAGATTCATCTTCCATCATTCTTATATCTTCAAATGCACATATCTAATTATGTAATCTAACTTTCTTTGCATGTTCATCACCTTCAAAAGTAGAGTGTAAAGCTTTCCAAATTTCATAAGATTTCTTCAAACATTTTACCTAACTATTCTCATTTTCTGGAAGGGCTGTCAAAAGTGCTTCTCTTGCAACTATGTTACACATGAATAGATCTCTCTCATCACTAGAACATGTCTCAATATTGTCCTCTTCAATGATAGTCTTATCATTCTTTGTAATCAACCAATAACCTGGTCCTAAACATAGTAGATGTGTCTTCATCTTTTCTTTCCAGCTGTCAAAATTTACTCAATCAAACTTAAGGCTTTCTTTCTTGAAATTCACCATGGATCTCCTTAAGCTATTAAATTTCTCTTTCAAGGACCTGCTACTCTGATACCAATTGTTAGAAAGTAAAGTCCGCCAAGATAACTAATAAGGGGGGTGAATTAGTTATCAGATAATTATAACTTTTATCAACTTCAATAGCATTTAACCATGTAAGCAATATAATTACAAACCATAAAAAGATATTCATACACAATAACACAATGACACAAGATATGTTTACTAGGGAACCTCTTGATCAAAGGGTAAACCCTGGTGGGAATGATGTCCACAAAAGATGCACTAATATGAATATTTCTTGTGAAAGGGTGGACTCTGTTAGGAGTCTTATGAAATACATTCAGTACATATGAATCTTCGTTAGGAGATTTTGAATCCTTGTTAAAAGATTCTAACCCTATTAAGAGTTATGGAAGATAGAAGGACCCACTACCCAAACAACTTCAATGGAAAGATCACTGAACACACTGTACAACTAATCTCAAGATTATTCAGTAGAATAATAACAAATATGTTACCTCCTTCACTATGCCAAACCGCACTCACTGCTACACTAGATCTCAATTTCAGATCTTTCTACTTCGCATATCTTCCTTCACAATTTCACTTTCATAACTACATTAGCTCTTTTCTTCACTTCATGCATACATTCACATTCAACCATAATCAACCACATAACAAAAAGGAAAAAAATTCCTTCCTTTATATCACACTCAAATAATTACAAATGAGTTGGCACACAATTACAAAATAAAAGTTTCTACACGCTACATCAAAATTACACGAAATTGTCAGCTTCCAAATACAATAATTCTCCATTCATGTGACCCCAAAGTTTGCACTATCATCCACATCATGATCAATGTGTCTTTGAATTCCCTTTAATTGTGCAAAACCAGATTCCATCCTGATTATGAGATATCATCCGATTTCCACAAACCGCTACTCAGGAACACTGCCTGAATACTGCTTCCACCAAAATGCTCCTAACTTTAATGAATAAATGAATTACTATCTGCACTCTTAACCATCAACATATAACATATCAAAGAGTTTATCCTCAACATCACATAGCCCCAACTACAATATCCCACATGCACTAATCCAAACACTGTCTGCTTCTCTGCGAGTCTCTAGAAGATCACTGTGTTGACATCAATGACAATCATAGTCATGAATGCAACAACAACTACTATAGAATGACTATCAAGCATTCATTCTTAACATGTATTTTCTCTATTAATTGACAAGAAATGATACAAAATATTAGAATCCTCGATTGAGGGTTAGGGTTTCAAAATCTCTATCTTCTCAACACCTAAGACTCTCAATACCTAATATGATCATGGAAAATACCTTTATATAAAAGGAAATACAACAAGCTACTGATCATATTAGGGTTTATGAAAATTTTACCCTAAAACTTTACAAAAACCCTACTGGGTTTACAATAAATGCCTTGATCAAATCTTGGATTGATATCTTGCAACTGAGTTGCCTCACTTTATGTCTTCAATCCGTTCCTCGGTGTCTTGAAAAGATCTAATCACCATATCCTAGTGGTTGCTTCTACAATGAATACAATTTATATCTCAACCATTTTAAAACCAAAAAGTCACCATCCCTACTTGGCTCAATAAGTAGGTGAAGTATCTAGCTTTTCAGCATGAGTTATGTACTGGTACTTCCATCTATTAAACACATCTTCACTTGGAAATACAAAATTGACAATTTTAGCCTTTCTACTGGACAATTTTTGCCACTTGTCTTCCATCTAACTGATCTCATGTTGAAGATATTCAAAATTTGATTTAGAAGATATTAGTGTTTCAATAGTATGTATAAAGAATAAAGTATTCTCCAAAGTCAAAATGCTAGTCATCCTAGCAGAAAAATCATCATCCATCTTCTCTCTCTACTTAATCAATTCTTGGAGCTCACTATTCCTTTTGAAAACTCCAAGAATTAGATCACAACAAGGGAGTGTTAATTCTTTCTTCAGCAGATTGGACTTCCTCTCAAAATCATCCAAAATTATACTATATTCTGCAAGCTTCTTTACAACCTGATGCATTGGTTTGATTAATGGATTAGGATCAACCTGGTCTTTAGATAGCCAATGAAATAACCTTATGTTTGGAGACCTCTCTACCCATTTATTCAAAACTGGTCTAAACTCATCCCTATCTTTTTTCAAAGTTAGAAGAAAAATTTGCAATCTTCTAGCATGATCAAACAAAATTATAGGATTCAAATTGGTAGAAAACTGCATCACAGCCTCTATAATTTTATCTTCATATTTTTTTTCTTACTAGGCATTTATCTTTTTCATATTCATCTTTTTTCTTCTCCAATTCTACCCTAGTTTCTTTTAATTTATTTCCTTCCTCAACCAATTGTTTTTTCTCCCAACTAATTTTTGCATCTATGCTTGTTTCTGGAAGAGGTGATGGTGGAAACTCAACAATAGGGCTAGAAGAAGAGGAAAATGCTAGCTTATTAGCAATCATTAATTGGGGTGACCTATGATCCTATGGTCTTGAAAATTGTGAAATCAATTTGTCCTTTTGGATCAACTCAATCATTAAATCATTGTAAGACTTAAGGATAGTCTCAAACTTAATCCTTAATTCTTCCTTCTTCTGTGCATATTTTTCTACCACCTTTACATTGAATTTGGTTGTCTCTAAAATGATGTTGGAGGCCTCCACACTTGAAGTCTCACCAACTCTTTGCACCAACAAGTTTCCAACATATTCAGAGGAAAGGTCCTCTCTTTTTCCTTTATTTTCTTCCCTCTTAAGGGACCACATAACCAAAGTTGCATGGTCATCATAAAAGGTTATACCCTAGCAGCTTGTTGTGCTTGTTCTGTAGTAGAAAGGGTTTTCACCTTAATTTACTTGACTGAATCAAAAACAATTGCATCAGCAATATCCAACTCAGAGAGAATCAAAACTCCTGTAGTATGGACCATGGCTCTTCCTTCCTCCAGGATTATCTTCTAGAATTTGTTCATCATTTCCCCCTTTGTCTCATTTTCAATTTTTGTGATATCCCTGTCAGGGAATTCCTCTTTCTTTTTCTCACAAATCTCCCTGTACTAATTTATTTTCATCCTCCATAAGAATTGAAGGAATGCCCTTGTCTTTACAAATTTATCATCTGAAATGAAAGAATCACTGGCCTATTTCAAAATTAGGTCTACTTTTTTACCCTCAAACTCTTCAATAGTGAGATCCATTTCAATCTCTTTGGGTGCCTTTGGCATCCCCTCTTGTATCTCATCACTTGAAACAAAAATGTTCCCCTCATTGCTCATTTGTATTAGTTGCTGAGCAACTCCTTGTTCATCTAAGTGCAATGGTGATTGGGGGGGAGAATAAATATCTTTCTCTGGTCAGTATTCCTCTTGCCTCTACTTCTTTGGAGAAGGCTTCTCTACTAATGGGTCACTCATAGGTCTCTTCCCCCTAGAAGTAGATGGGAGTGTTTCATTTTTTTCTTGAGTTGGGAGGAGGATAGTATATCCCTTCCTTTGCTCCATTGTATAAGTTCCCCTTGGGGTCAACATTGTATAGCCTAGCTGACTCAAATTTATCCTTGATTTCTACGGATCTATCTTGCTCACAACAACCTTGTTTTCATTTGTTGCTTGCAAAATCCCTTCAAAATGTTTCATAAGAGCATCAATTTTCCTTGCCCGTGGTTGGAAAGCTTTTAGTGGATCATACTCTTTATCAAAATTTCTTATAAAATCTATAGTCTTCTTGTAGATTATCCACTTTTCCTTCTTGATCTCTTGGGTCTGTAGATCAAACTCATTTCTTATTACATCTTCTGGGAAATGAAATTGGTGCTCCATAAGAGCACATCTTATCTTCTCTTTGAACATCCCAGATAAGAATCCCTCATTCTCTGCACATCTAGCCACAACTATAGCCATTATGTAGGGCTGAAAAACTTGATCTAAATGCACCCAACCCTTCTTGGCAATAATGTACTAGTGAGCTATTGTAATGTTTGGGAACAATGTTCCCCTTCCTTTACTTGTGAGGGTTGTTTCTTGCAGATCACCAATCTGCCTCAGAATTTCTGCATACCCTATCTTCAACAGAACTTGGTAAGGCAATACATAAGGTGCCTTCCTACAACCATACACCCTAAATATTGTAGAAATTAGATATAAAATTATATCACCAAAATTATGGACTATGGTGATGTCTTTACAATACTCTTTAGGTCTAATCAATCTCAACAACTCCCTTGGAATTCTAGGATTCTCAAAAAATAACAAGGTCCTAAGCCTTGTAGTAAAATTTTTGTCAAAGACAAGGAAACTAGCATCAGCCCTATCCCATGACAAGTCTATAGTCCATAACTAGATTGGAAATGTTTCTCCATTTTTCTCTTTAACAATATCCATTGTCTTGCTGAAAAATTGTTCACCCTTGTACAAAAACATATGCATCAGCATAAAGTACCATCCAAAGGGCCTCCTTACCTTCATGTTTTTTATTCCTATTAATCCTTTATGGATTAGATCCACAAGGTAAGGGGCAAAGTCAAAAATTAATGTCAATTGTGGGTTGCCTCATCCTACCCAAAAATTAGAGTCAAGGACTTATACACACCTTGGGCTCTTAAACTAAAAAGGTCCAACCTAAAAGGCTTAGGTGTACTTGGGCTAACCATACACATGGCTCTAGTCTAGCTAAAGAAATACCTTAATGGCCCTAACCTCAAATAGTCCCTTTGTGCCTCATAAATTTCATTAAACTCCTAAAAATCAATTTTTTCTAACCCAATAGAAGGGTCATTTAATTGGAA
Organism: Chamaecyparis obtusa; assembly: GCA_027943335.1. NCBI lineage: Eukaryota > Viridiplantae > Streptophyta > Pinopsida > Cupressales > Cupressaceae > Chamaecyparis > Chamaecyparis obtusa. The sequence goes on from BSBK01001589.1 coordinate 668,642, forward strand.
GACTTTTGTGATTTCATCTCCTATAATGCTTATCAAGTCATTTCCATTTATGTCCTTGACACATCTGGTGACATGGTCATAACATTTAGCAATGTGTATCAAAAGGTCTGGATCCATGAAAAATCTAGGCACAATCAGTTTTCCTATGTCAAATTGCCAAATATTACTAAGAGGGGCACATGAATTCCTCTGAGAGTATGCAACTTTGATCAGGATTAAACCATTATAATCCTTTCCCACCTTAACATCTCTTATCCATAACCCTCTATCATATATTCCCTCATCTACAAAGTCTCTAGGATTCTTTGGAAGTAAGTCCTTCTGTCTAGATGCCCCATTCTCTGAATGTGGGAGCAATTGCATCAAATCTTCAAAAAACCCCCTATCCTTATACTTTGTCTTTCTGAGAGCTCCCTTTTAGGTGGTATTTTAAACTAGGGTTTTGAAAATCTTAAAAATACCAGAGTAAGAAATACTACAAATATCACACACTAGCAAAGATAATAAAGATTGAAACACTGAAAACTCCTGCCTACAAAACACTATGCAGTTTAAGTTTGAATCGGCCTACTGTGCAATTTAGAAAATCATTGTTTGTTGCTTGCAGAAGAAACCAATTTTCTCACAGAAAAACTTGGAAGCAAAGTGTTACTTTTGACAATCACATCCAATAAGTAGTCATTGCCAACCCAATCCGCACAAAACTCATTAAGTTTGCCATTACTGAAACTAGTGACTTCATTGTTCATAGGATGTGAAACAACTGTCACAAAGAAAATTTGAATTCTAACCATTGATTCTTACTTCTTTCCAGTGCATCAAACAGCTAGCAAAAATCAATGTCCCAAGCTTTATTACTTTCTGCAACTTAGTTCTTAGCCAATGAGAACATTTCAAATCCTCCATGTGCTAAAAACACAACTTAATTGACCTTTTATTGGCCTAGACAGGTGTCAACCTATCACAATTTTGCAAGCCTTAAAATTCACACATCTTTCAGTCATGGTATTACGACCGCCATTGATTCTTTCAAAAACTGACAAAACTTTATCACTTTGGAGAAATAGTGACCCCACCTTATGTCCCTGTCAACCTTTAACCAATCAAAAATGACCATGTCATGAAATCCACCAGGTGAACACATCACCTCCTTTCAAACATTAGTTATACTGACAGCCACCACATCATGTTCCAGCTTAACCAATAGAAATTTGATATTTCATCCTGACCTAGCAACCAAGGACCCACTTAGTAACTTGAAACTATGTGGTGAATCAAATGGTTGTTGCTAAAGCACAAACTTTAAATACTGAGAATCTCCCCTATGTGGTATAATGACAACCACAAGATCCTTCTAAAAATTAACCTTTAGAAAGCAATGACCCCATTGTATTACATCAACATCGACAAATGTCAACCTCAGGAAATGCCACTATGCGTGAATTTTCAGAGCTTTGACACCACCAGTATTGTATAAAATTGGATGGCGCAAAAGTGTGAAGATTAAAAAGTGATTCTCTTCACTCAGCAGTATAACGACAACAATTGATTGATCCTAAAACTTAATGACAATGCAACTCTTTAAAATGGGCTCGTCAGGACAGGTGTCATGCAGTCGCTATTTTGCATGTCAGAAAGTCTGACAACATAGGATCTTAAGATAAAGTGACAACCACAAGATCTTTTGAATCAGACGGTTAGAGAAAAATAGGAAAGACTAAGCTAAAAAGGAAAAAATTGCTAAAAGGTAACCCATTTAAAACCTAACCACCAAACACATGAAAGGGGACAACTTAAAAGGTTTATTTTTGGCACATGCATTATTTGCACCTTTAGTTGAACAAAAACTAACACTCAAACATTACACGGAGAAAAATATCCTAGGGTTTACAACATTTTCCTATGTTAGACCAAGAACAAGGGTTTATCAAAATTTTAAAGCATGAGAACACAAAATTTCATAGTACTAACAACAGTATCACAACAACAATGGCTCTGCTATGAAAATTAACTTATCCGACTAACTCTTAAAGAGTTACAACATTCATTTATTTGAAGGGAAACTACAACTACCTCCTAAATCTAAGATCACTCCATAAATGAGGATCAGTTACAAACTCATAAAGTTTAGAACAAAAACATCATTAAAAATAAATAAATCTCCCAAGATTGTAGCATGTTGAGGAAACTAAATCCTCGCGCTGCATGCAATAGAAAGTAGTAACTGACTTGTCCTTCTTATGAAGATTCAATAATTCTCGATACATATATATACTTATCATCAATATTAGGAAAAATATGTAAAGTTACAATTAAAACTCTTGCAAGTCCTATGGCTACAAGAGGAAGACTACCGAAAACATAGCATAAGAAGGGAAACATTTATCAGCATGTATAACTACTATATTATACCATTTATGTCCATAAACTCATGAAAATACCATGTCTTTAACTATCCATATTTCTATCCCATGTCTTCACACATTTATAACATTTACATAAAAACCATAAGTTCATATGATAGAAAACTATGAATTCATGTATGTGTGCACACGACTATTTGAAAAAGAGGATAAAAAGTACTTAAGAAAGATAGCCTTTTAGAGGCTTATCAGTGTTAATGAATGAGGTATTAAATATCCAGTTCATTTATCCCATAAACAAGATATGTGTGGTCTTGGCTTTCCACAATCTCAATTTAAGGTGGTTGATTCTCATCATCGCAATCATCTTCATGTTCTTCTTCCAACACCTTCCTTAGATTACCCTAATACCCCTCAAGATGTGGCTAAGAAGGTGTATGTTTAGTTAATGAATTCTAAGAAAGAAATATTTAAATCTATGCCAAAATATTCTCTCTACAAGTACAAATGTCCTTTTAACTATAGTAATACACATTTAATACTTGTTGATTTTGTGCATTTCAAGATATATGTTAGAGAAAGAGCTACTTTAGGAATTATATCTCACTCTCGTGTGGTTTTACAATTTCTTCATAATTTCCATATGGGGAATACCCCTCATTCTTCTATAATGTAGATCTTTTCTCCTCTTATCTCTTCACTGGGGGACAAGAGGTATTTCTTCCTTTTTCCTAATATCTATTATGCTCTTAGTGTGTATTTTGTTTTGATCTTAACTAGTTATTCTTTCTATATTTTATTCCTATGGTTTTGTATTATGATATCTTTCCTTTTCTCATAATCATCCATATCTCTCTTCTAGTATTCATGATATCTTTTCTAAAGACATTTGTCTTGCAAAGATATCTCTTTGTTATGGAATATCTTGGTATATCCCTTGCTTTCATCCCTGGGGGGCAAGGTTTTCCTTCTTTCTCTATCTAGGGATCTACTTTCCTTATCTTAGTGGCATTTGTTTATTCTACAACATTATTTCCTTATATTGACTGATTTTTTCACTATGGATATACTTTTATGTGAGAGGTTGTTGTCCTAGGTCATCCTCTCTTCTTTGTTTTGCAAATTATGTTCTTTATAAACTCTTTCCCTTTCTTTGGGGTTAGAGTTTTCTTCCTTCATTCCAAGAGTCCACTTCCTCTTGATCATAGGGGGATTGATGATTGAATCTTTGATCCCTCTTTTATTTTCTTTGAAAGATGATATTTTATCCAAATCACTTCTCTATGATGGGGGTCTTGTTGATGAGATCTCTTTCTCTTTGAGGATCCTTTTTCCATAAGTGACATATCCTTTTTCATGATTATCTATGTTCTTTAGTGTAAGGGTCAATACTCTTTGCTAAGAATATAGTGTACATTGTTCTTAACATGATATCTCCTTACTTTGTGAAGTAGGTATCCTCCTTCTCTTCCTTATCCTATCTATTAGGTAGCCACAATGAGGAGGGGGACATATATAGGGTCTTCCTTATACTATAGTTTACATTTTACAACATGCTAAATCCTCGGAAGGTAGCACAAACAAGTTGCTAAATCTTGAAGAGACACATTTTCATTTTTATTCATGTTAAATCCTCAGAATGTAACACACATAAAATTCTAAAACCTGAAGGGACATGCATTTTCAATTTCAAACATGTCAAATCCTCAGAAGGTAACACAAATAAGTTGAAAAATCCTAAACAAACACTCAATCTATATTCCATAGTGATACACGAATATGGATCTATGGGTATTCTAAAAGCTATCAGAAGATGCATTACAACTACAAAGCACAACTTATGGGTGAACTATCAAGTTTGGCTACCTATTGGGCTCTCCCTCCTTGGTGATTCATGGTAAGGTGGGCATCTTATTGGGTGAGTTAATCACACCTTCTTCTCTCTTTTTTTAGTGATGTCTATCTTATTGTAATCTTGGGGTTGACAAATACTTGAGTCCCTAGGGGCTTGAGGATTGTTTTGTCCCTTTGATTTCAATAAGATTTTCTTTTTCTTTGTGATCTCTGTTACCAAGAGTTTGCATCGAGCCCATAGTCTTGCTAAAGTTGGGGCTAAATGTATCATCAAAAAATGGAAGCACTTCCATTTAGGACTAGTTAGCCCTCTGAGTAAGTGGTTTTGGGTCATGTCAAACACCTTGAATGGGTCTTTGACTTGGATCTAGTTTTTCCCCTATCCTACCCTATTTTCCACATCTTTCCTACCAGTTTCTGGTATCTTGCTCTAATATTTTGAGGTTTTTGACCTCATGGTCAAGGTCATCCTTCTAGGTCAAGGTCAACCTCAACCCTGACCTAGGGTCTAAATTTCAAATTCCAAAGCTTTCCAGATGTCAGGGTTTGGAAAGAATTCTTTCTCGCTTATGGGTTGGCTGCTTCGGGCTTCAAAATGGTGACTCTTAAAAGACATTTAATATAGGTCCACTTATAAGGGTATGAGCCTAATGGGAATTTATTTCTCATATGTCAGCCTCTCTAGAAGTTGGTGTCCTAGACTAGTATATAAGGAAGCCTTCCCTCATTTTGAAAGGAGAGAGAGAGAGAGAGAAAAGAAAGAAAGAAGAAAGAGGAAAAGAAACAATAGGAAAAGAGAAGGAAAGAAAAGGGAGGATCATCTATGCATAATTTATCAAAGAAATCATTCAAGTATTCAAGTATTCAAGTATTCAAGATTCAATTCATGAAGGTGATCCATTGGTAGCCATTGAAGGATTCAAGCTCTATGGAGCCCTCTTGTTGAAGATTTATCCATCCATATTCATTCAATCTTCTTCCTATTCCAAGATCCATTCAAGATTAGTGTTGAGGATCTAAAGGAAATTGATTTGAGACATCCTACATCCTACAATTCTACATACATTTGGAGCATCCATACTTGTGGATTCAAGGATTTGAATCCTCCACAAGGGTTTCAACATAAGCAAGGTGAATTGTTGTATTTAATTTGTTTATTACTACAATTTCAATTATATTTCAAGGTGTAGACACCTAAAATGCCTTTGTCAAAGTAAAAATATTTTATTTTGAAAACCCCTGATGACATCACCATTTGTTAAGTAATTAATTAATTAATTTATTTATTATTATGCCATTAATTGCTTTTATCTTAATTAAAAATATTTAATTAAGAAATCCCCTCCAAAAAATGTTCAAATCTCATTTAAACATCATCCCCCCAAAATTTATTAATTATTTAATAAATTGAACAAAAAATCCTTTAAATAAATAAAATATTTATTTAAATCCTAAAACCTTAGAAATCTTCTATAAAATCCTAACCTCTTCTAGACTTTCCTAAGCCATTCCTAAACCTACTTAAAAGGTGATTCCTACCCTTTTTAGCCTAAACCTTCAACCTTTGACTTTTGGTCAAAACTCCTCATAAATGAACCTTACACCCTCATAAATACCTCTTACATCCTCATTGAGGCTCTCACAAGCCATGAGTGAAGACCTATGTCTTCTCTTACACTTTGGTCCCCTTGCACACTTCCCTAGTGCTCCTTAACCCTTATCCCTTTGACCATACCCCAAACCTTACCTCAAACTCTACCCGAAACTCTAATCTTGACCCTAACTCCACTTCCTAACCCAAGCCCTTCCCAAAACTGTATAAATACCCTCCTCTTATTAGAGAAAATCATCAATTTACATATTTTACACTGAGTAGTGTTATAATGATACATTGTTTCTAAATCCTAAGCTTTTAATCATATTTGTTAGATTAACTCTACTTTATGCTTTTATTAGATCATCTTAGAATAGATTAATAGATTGAACCTAGCTCTTTGTTAAGCTTTTATAATCATTGTAGCTCCATATCATGTGTCATTTGGATTATAATCAGCTCTAGATTAATCATTTGTAGCCTAGTTTGCATTTCATTCTCATTTGGATCCTTGAAGCCTTAGGGGAAAATCAGGTGTTCTATACTCGATATTGTGTCATCCATGGGATTATCATGAATCTCAATCCTTCCTAAAATGCATTAGGGACAAGATCCAAGTGCTTAGAGATCACATCCGCATCCCTTCTATCAGAGAAAAATCAAACAGTGCTTGGATGCATCTATTTTGGCTCAATCTGAGGTGGCTTGGCTTTATGTTTATGTTTTGAACTGATATAAATGCTAGATTAATCTAATGTTTTCCTTGTTTATGCTTGTTATGAATAGATACAGATAAACCATAGTCTACATTCTGGCACACCCGGTGGGACCCACTTTACAAGTTCTGCACTAACATTATAATGTGGTTTGGAGTATTTTTCTAATTTTTCAAGCTTGTAGGTTAAGGGAGCATTTGTAATTCTTCTTCCTCTTCTTATTCTTATTCTTCTTCTATTCTATCTACTTCTTCTTCTTGCGGGATGTTAGCTTATTTTCTAGAAAAATCCATAAAGAGGCACTTTCACAAAAACCTTTGTAACTTTTGCATACAAAATTCATTTTTGTCGTGTTTCACTCTACCAGGGATCACATATAGGAAATCGGATCGCACACAAGAAGAAATATTGTACCCCACATTTCCTAGATCACATTTAGGATTTCTCAGATCACATCAGGTATGGTATCGCATCCATTTGAATTCAAGATCACATCTAGGATTTCCCATATCACATTTGGTCCAGCATCACATCTATTTAAATTTAGGATTGCATCTGGGGTTTCTTGGATCACATTTGGGGTCAAAGATCATCATTTCAATTTGGGTTTAAAAATGAACAAGGAAAAATCTTACACACTTTGTATAAATGTTCAAAATAAACCTCAAAATCACTCTTAAATGCCTAAAAAACTAACAAATTTGCAAGTCTTTTCTAAAGGTTTCCTAATCAATCCTAATCAACTCAAATCATTCCTAATTTCATTCTTTCAAAACTAGGGTTTTAAATTGCATTCATGCAAGTTAGGAACATTTCAAACTTTGTGGTTTTAAAAAGAACCACAAAATTGTACTATCATTTATATTTGGTTCCTAAAATCATTCCTAAATCATTCTAAAAGCATTCTCAAAATCAATGTTGAATCATTAAACAAAGTGGATTTCATTTGCATTGTCTTGAAGTATATTTCAAATCTCATGCAAACTAGGAACAAAATATAAAAATCTTTCCTAAACTTTCCTATTTGGCTCCTAAAGAATCCTTATCTTTCCTAAAAGTTCCTAATTCAATCCTAAAGCTTTGGTCTTGATGAAAACTAATGTCTTGTTGTAAAATCCTGAATGCTTTCTAAGTTTTCATGCATAAACCAATCTAGGAACTTTTCTTTTGGGCTAAAATTGAATTCTAGGAAAATCAAATCTTGAGCGAAACTAAGAGGGTGAACCCTAGTAAAAAGCATCATTTCCTTTCAGAAGCAAGCACAAAACATTTTTGAATTCCGTAAAGAGAAAACAAAGTAAAGTTCTTTTTTCATTTCTATAGTTCAAATTCAAATCTTGCAAAACACAAAATCTTGAGTGAAAAGATAAAAAATTGCAAATCTCTTTCAAAGATTTTTTTTGTCTTCAAGGAAATGAACAAACCAAAATCTTAAGCACATGTTTTTGGCAAAAAGCTTTCATTTTCAAACTTGCGTAATCAATTTGGGCAATAAATCTTCTTGGTGTGTTTGTTAAAAGATTTCACTTCTTGCAAAATCCTTATTAGCTAAGCAATGTAAAAAGAATTGAGCTTGGATGAGTTCATTTCATTTTAATTTTTGAGAAGTCTATCCAAAGAGAAAAGTGCTTCCTCTTTAGAGAATGACTTCAAATTGGTACTTCCCCAATCTGTATAGATATAAAGCGTTGATCAAACTCTCACTTCATCACCTCAAGCTCGGGTGATACGTGTTGATGGTAGCCCAAGGTAGGTAAATATCCCTACTATTTTGGCATGGTCAACTAGGATCTTAAGTGAGTTACACGCATCTAATTGGGAGGACTCCACGAATCAAAATACAAACTTGTTAAAATAGAAACTTTTTCGATCTACCCCCGAAGGTATCAAAATATTTATGCAAGGACTAATCCCTATGGTTTCCAAGATCACCATAAAGACACTCTCCATATGTATCCCTCTTTTGGGGTATCAAGTTGTAAGCACAGATTTTGATACTAGCCTTGTCCTTAGGTAGTTTTATTTGAAGTGATTGCAGAGTTCAAACCCAGTGCAAAACATTTGTCAAAACATACACATCTTTTGAAAGCATTATTAGAGTCAGTAATCAGTCATTTGCTTGTATCCCATAAACTTACTTTTCCCTTTGTCAAGATTTCTTTCATAGTGTCTTTGTCAAGTTTGTCCTTTACCATTGGAGACATAAAAACTAAGCCAAATCTTGATCCAAATCTTTCAAATATCCTTGCAGAGATATCCTAAAAAAATAGATACCCGAGAGCCTTGATTCAAAGCTATGTTAGATTTGACCGAACACAAGAAAGTTAAGCTTCCCAACTCTTGAGTTTATAAAGAGAAGAAAGTAGCAGAAAGAGATCTAAAAGATCACCAACCTTCCCTCAAAGAGATCAAAGCTGAAGAGAAGAATCAAAAGAGATTGGACAACATAGAGTATAACATAAGAGTTAAGAAATTTGCATTTTGATTCTAGATCAATCGTCGCTATGTCAATCTAGAGGGAGAGGACTAGTTGGCCCATTGCTTATAATTCATTCCTTCAGAATCCCACAATCCTATCTAGGCATCCTTTACATCCTAGGTCATCTTTAGATCCATAATTACATCATCATCCATCCTTAGGTGTATTGTTTTATCATCTTCCTAGTTGCATCATAGATCATCCTTTTAGTTGCATCTAGGTCATCCTTGCATAGAACCATCAACATTCAGTCATCCTCCATCATCTTTCCATCAATACCCCACCAATCTGAATCCTTGTCATCATCTTCCATCCGTGATACAAAATCAAAAAATCCAACATCCAAGCAAGAAGCCACCATCCTTTGAACCAAATCTAGTAACCCAAATCCATTCACTTTATGTCCAAATCCTTTGAGTTGCTTCAAATCCTTATCCTACTAGAATCACCAATCACTCCCTTTAGACATAAAATTTGTCTAGGGAATCCTACTTGTTCTTGTAAGCCTCATCATCTTGAGAAAGAAATTGGTGTGCATTGATAAGAATCTCATCATTCTAAAGATCATTATTCTATATTATGTTGACAATCCACTTTGATCCTACATCAAGAAGCAGCAACTCATTGACTGACACTTAGTAAATCTTCCACCATCCTCCACCAATCCTCCATCATCCTTGATACAAATCAAAGCATTCCACTAATCTTCCATCATCCTTGATCCAAATCAGAGCATCCCACCAAACCTTTTCCATCTCACCATCCATTACGTTGATTCAAATCCTTGCATCCCATCATAGAAATCTGCCATGTTTAGAGTTTCCTTAGAACTGCATCCATTAAATCCTTAGATTTTTTAGGAAACATCTTGCATCCATCCAACATCTACATTTTCATCCTTAGATCTACATTCCATGCCTATTGAGATGAGATCCAAGAGGAGAAGGAACATGGATCCTAATTTGGCCTCTAGTTTGGCTGATCCTAACAATCCTACAAGCGCGATGACCCAAAAACTGACAATGTGTGGGATGACCCAAAAATGGACCCCCTACTCCATTCACCATTGACATATTCATGAGCCATCCAAGGCATGCACATATGGTGAGTGCAATCATTGATTAGAACTAGTAGACCATAATGGAAAATTTTGTACAATAGGATACTTCCATTCCACCACATCTCCAACCTCGCATCCCCATAAACACCATCCAAATCCCAACAGAAGCCTATACACCCATACTCCAACAAATTCTTGATCCTAATTTACACATATATCAGGTAGCTTCACCTATCCCCCTCTCTTAAAAAGCAACATCACAAGTCCTACCACACAAGCCATAGCACAATCGACTCCCTTTTCCATCATGAGAACACCATCATCTTCTACTACATCTCAAGCCACCACTCAGGCACAAAGTTTTGTGAAAGTTCCACCTCCACCTCCACCTCCAACAAAAGCCACCACACAAGAAGTTCCTCCACCACCCATGAGGCAAGCAACATCATCCTTTCAGGGGCAACACTATCATTCCCCTTCTTCACTCAAATAAGATTTTGCACCACTGTCATTATTTCTGGAGGCAACACAATCATTTCCCTCCTTCTCCTAGCAAGCTTCCACATCATCATCCCCCTTGTCATGGAAAACACAATAATCTTCTTCCATTACCCAACAAGCATTTACCCAAGCACAAGCCCAACAGACTTCTTTCACAACATGCATGCCTTCCATGGGATCCCAAAATTTCCCATTTATATCCCAAACTCCCACCATCACATCAGCATTTCCAACATCCTCTACATCATAACTCCCACCATGAATAGGTTCTTGTTGGGGCCTCACCCAAGAAGAAATGCAAGCCTTGGGTATACCTACCTAGTCCCACATATCCATACCTACAAACCAACAAGTCACTTTCTCCCAAGCAGTGCAACAATAGTCATCATAACCTTCGATAGCTTCATCCTTTCCTGCATACACTAACTATCTCTTTGTACCACCCACTACTTCTCAAGTAGTGCCACCTCTACCATAGCAGAGTTCTTCCCATCTCGCTAGCTACCTTGCACAACTACCTCATATCACCAGCTTCCCAACATCCGTTCTATTTGTAAGAAATGCAGGATTGCACCCCCTGCATCAGCCATGCACAAATCAAAGTGCATCAAGGCCAAGACTATCAGCAAGCTACACCATTTCATCAACCTCCCCCATAGCAACAATACTTCCCAACACAATAACAACATCCCATCATCCCCTTACAACAACAAGAAACTCCATATCCAGTGCAATAATACACTCCTACACCTCAGCAGCAATATGTACCCCAACAACCATCACCTCAAAATCCATTCCAATCCACCTATCTTGTTGGGCAATCTCCATATCCCACTCCACAATACCCTCCATAAAATCATCCCTATTTGCCAGCATCGATGGATCCTTTTCTAATGGAAGTACCCGCTCCAACACCAATCAATGTTGAACAGGAAGAGATAAAGAATGCTCTTAAGGAGCTCAAGGCCAAAACATAGTGCAAGACCTTCAAATTTGATGAAGTTTGTCCCTATCCCTTTGACAGATCGATCACATCCATCCCCTTTCCCAAGCACTTTGAGACACCTAAGTTCATTTAATATCAAGGGAAAGGAGACTTAGTCAACCATGTCAAGGAGTTCTATATGGCATGCCAAGAAGTGGCATACAATGACAACTATCTTATGTGCCTAATTCCCAAAAGCATGGGAGGAACTACTATTGAGTGGTTCTATAAAATACCTTATGGCACAGTCACAACCTTGCTGAAATTTCTAAGAAGATCATTTCCCAATATGCCCACAATGTGGAGAATGAGTTTTCATTACTAGACCTTTGCAACACAAAGAAAAAAGGAGGAGAAAACCTAGCAGATTACTTATAATGATGGAAAAACCTCACTACCATATTATCCTATCAACCCCCTAAGAAGCATCTTATGAAGATCTTTATTGATAACCTGCATCCCAAACTATCCCACTTCATGAGGATGAAATGTATTCAAACATACCAAGACATCAAAAGCAAAGGGATAGAAATTGAAAGAGGTCTCTTAGACAAAGGCACAATCTAACATTACAAAGATGATTCCCACAATAAGCCCAATAATGAAAAACCTCATTACTAGAATTTTAAAAAAAATGTTGTCATTGATGGAGCCACTGATGCCAAGCATGTGAAATTGTTGTGGCCAGTCCTACACCAACTCCTGCATATTAACAACAACAACCTTAATGCAATCAACAACCTATGCAATATTATCAACCACTAATCAATCAGAAAAACTATCAACAACAACAACCTCAGATCAATCAGCAACCCATGTTGCATGCCCAAAACCAACACCTAAATCCAACCTATCAGGATAATGCAAAATCAGATTAGGCCTTGAGCCCAAACCTATCAAAAATGAACCTTCACCCCTCTTGGTGAACCTCTAGATGTGATCTTTCATTGAATGGCTAAAGCCAATCTAATCACTTATCCACCAACTCAGTAGTTTGATGATGCAACACCCAACCCTAACTAGTGAAAAGATCACAACTATTGTGATTATCACTATGTTAAAGGACACACAACCATAAGGTACATGAAATTGAAACACTACATCCAAGATCTCATCGACAAAAAGGAGATCCAAGTAGATGCACCAACCCAAACCTTGCCTAATGCCAATCTAAAAATATATCAAAATATGTTCCCTCAACACAATACTAGGAAGAACCAAGTCAATACCAATCCTCCACCCTAGAACCAAGGCAAAGGCAAGAAAGGAGACCATGCTGACCACATAGACTATACAAGTTCCCCTATTAACTATGAAAAGTTTGTTGGATGCATAACTCAAGTTGAGCCCACAGTCAATGTCATCCATGTCAAAGGAGCACACAGTCCATGTGCCATCACCACATAAAGAGGTTAGATATCTATTACTGGTGCTACTCCATGACCCACAAACAATGAAATATACAACCTCATAGAACATCTTAGGAATACACCAGCCCAAATATCTATCCTCAACCTTATCCACACTTCACCCATCCATCAAGAAATTCTCAATTGAGCCCTCCATGAAGCACAAGTCCCCACAAATATAAATATTGTCCAGTTCATGAACCTTGTCGGGTACCTATCCACACCATGTGCTCTTTCCTTCAAGCCATTTGATATACCAATTGTTGAGCCTAACCATAATCTCCCTCTCTATATCATTGTCATGGTCAGAGACTTTTCCATCAAAAGGGTCATGATAGATAATGGCTCTTCCCTAAACTTGTGTACACTAAAATTCATCCAGCAAGTGGGATTTATAGAGGCCGATATTTCACACAATGTTATCACCATCAAAGCCTATGATAATCAATAACATACCTCAAAAGATACCATCTCATTTCCCATCCATTTGGGCCCAACAACTCAAGACACCATCTTTCATGTTGTTGATCTAGACCTACCTTTCAACATCCTCCTCGGTAGACCATGGATTCATTCCATCAAAACCATACCATCTACCTATCACCAGTGCATCAAATTTCTACATCAAGGCACTGAGATCACCATTCATGCAGACCTTGAACCCTTTTCATACTATCATGCATTGGAAGCCTCATTCCCTCATTCCACTCATTGTCCTAGCATTGAAATCGGTACATCTATTGCCAGCTCATCCCAATACCATAGCTATCCAAATACCATCCTCGCCTCCACTCTTTCATCCATAAAGATCAACAACAAAGGTTGTGGTGAGTATAGCCTAACTAATGCATTTGCAGTAGGATCCCTACCACTTGATCCACATACACAAGGGTGTCCAAATCACCAAAGAAAGCCTACTAAAGAAAATCATGAAATCATGCAGTTGGGACCAATGAAATTTGTTTCCCATGGAAATATAGATAGCTATACATGGATCCCCCACCTCTTGACACTGACCTTATCGGTTCCTTCAAAGAGAAATATCTATCATAACACAAGTATGCCATAGAACAATGAAAATACCAAGGCATTGGTCTAGGACCACGAGAAGATGGCAACAAAGATCCAATCACAGCCTCAAAGAACCCTAAACATCAAGGGCTTGGCTTTAATACTCGTCACCTAGGCATACAAGAACCCAATACCATGATTGGGGGCACTAATCTATCTAATGTAACTCTTGTGGTCCCACAACCATGCTCCCCTTTCTTGGCCCTTATGGCCTCAAGGCCCCCCCGCTTCTACTTTTTTCTTGCCTTGTTTTTGTCATCTTTAGTGTTGGTGTCTTTAGTTTTTGTAGTTTGTTGGCCTTTTCAGCCTTATGTGTCTTTCAAACTTTCGGAAGTCCGAAAGCATGAAGAATAGGGGGAGTAGGATCAAAAGGCCTTTTGAACCTTTCAGACATAGTCATTGTCCAAAAGGTAAGTTCATGTGGGATTCAGCTCATCGCTGAGTCAAACCTCTTAGCATTGTCGACCTTACAAAGGTTCAAAACTCTAAAACATCTGAAAGGGCCTATGCACAGGGTTGCTGACATCAACAACCCCGTGAGCCTATAAAAGGAAGTGAGGGTTTTTCAAACCCACACTTTGCCTTCTCGCTCCTCTGACCTTTTTGTGCCTATTGCTTTTTTTTGTCCGAGTGCTTTTCTATGTGGTTTGCTCTTGTCTTCTCATTGGTTTCCACCATCTTCATTGTCTCCATGCTAGGCATCTTGTCCCCCTCTTTTTTTATTTTAGTTTGTTTTCCTTTCTCTGTTTTAGCCTTTTTGGTGTTGTCTTAGGTTTAGGGTTTTGTTTCTGGCCCTTTTCATCCTGGTCAGTTTGTTAATCTATCTAGTCGGCCTCTTTTGACCTTTGGGATTGGCAAGGAAGTCCCCTTGCATCCCTCTATGAGTTCATGGTCGAATCTCACCACCAGACCCATTTTCAAGTTTCATCCTTTAACCCTACTTTCAAACCTTCGGGGTTCAAAACTTCCAAGGCACAATCAAGAATTGAAGATTTTTCTAAGTATAGATCCTCGTTAGCATTTTGGTGTTTTTTCACATCGCAAAAACACATGCCCCAAAAACACTGATGATGAAGAATCTTCAAGTATGGAATCCTTTCAGCATTTTGGTTTTCGCACACTGAAAAATCATGTACCCCTGAAATGCCGAAAGTAGCACTTTGGCCTTTATTTTTTTGTACTTTGTGGCCTTTCAACCTTTTCAGTCCTATTGGATTTGATAATGTCTAATAAGTGCAAAAGGCCAAAAGGGCTGAAATGTCTGGTGTTTTCTTTAATAGCATAGTTTCAGCATTTGGTTTTGCTTTCCTGGTGTTTTCTCCTCCTATTATGTTACTGATTCCAAACTTTTACTCTTTGCAGATATGGCCAAGAAGGTACTCACACCTCTAGTGATGAAATACCAATTCAAAGGATACCACCCACCTTCTAAAGTGATAGACTTGCACGAAGGAATAACTGATATTGACATCGGGAATGTAAGTTGGAATGAATATCTGAACAAGTGTGCTCAACTAGTGGGCCATTCAAAGGATTGCACGTCATTGGTCCACTATTCCCTCATGAATGTAGCGGCACATCTAGTCTCTATCTAGTTAGAAGAGCTCATAAACACACTTGCCAGTCACTATGTGCTAGATGAGCGCATGGTTAGAAATAGTATGGGAGAAGTAGTCTTGGACCTGAGGCATGACAATATCAAGGATGTTTTCCATCTACCCAAGGAGGTATACAAGTTCTTCAACTTCAATATAAACAAGCGGATGGAATTTTACAACAAAGATACCCAGAGGGCACATAACATTGTCAACAATGAATACCTCATGCAACCATTGCCCAAGAACAGGCTAGATAGAATTGATATGAGGAGAGGTTATATGAAAGAAGATATCCAAGTTTCTATCATAATGATAAGTAGGGTGTATGGCCTACCTAAGTCCCATCAGCTGGAACCCTAGATGATCTTCCTCATCCAAAAGATAAAAGAAAGATAGGCAAGGTTCAATTGGGCCTCTATTCTAAGCGATCAGTTGGATGAGCAGCTAATTTGGGTAAAGATAGATCCACACTTTTACATGAAATCTTATGTTATGTACTTACTAGCCACCAGGGAAGTATACCCAAGGTTGACAAAGGTGGGAAACATTGGGGAACCAAATACATGGCCTTTTACTTTGTATCCTCAAATGGTACGAAAGGATTTTCTCACACAAAACAACCCTAAATTTAGGATAGTCAATGATGCCTTCATCTTTGCAATCATCTGATCCATTGAGGATGAATTTTCCAAAGGGCTATCAACAAAAGCAGTGGCTAAGGTGAAAGCCATTGGAGCATTCTATATACAGTTCAAAACATTCACATACATCTAGGTGGTAGGAAGCACTTTATCACCTGAGAAGCTCCCAAGATACCCTCTTGATAGGGTAGTTCCACTGGAGATAGCTAGGCAACTGTCTAATGCTCACAAGCATATCAAGCATTAGAAGAAACATTGTTGGAGCTTCCTTATTTTAGTCGGTCCTCATTGTGTTATGGACATGAAAGTTTGCAAGTCTTTGGTCGAAGAATGGGAGGAATTCCCACTGGCAACCTACAGTCTGGTAAGGCCACATTTCAACCCCATTGGTACTTACAGCCACATAATGGGAAGACACTACGTCCATGAGCTTCATGTTGAAGATCATTGGGAAAATTGTGTGGATGATTATGAGGTGAGAATCCATGACTATTGCTAGATGAGCATAGAGTTGGTGCAAAGTGCCCTTTCCCTAAAGATCCCACAGAAGGCATTAGATGTAGATTCAGATAAAATCATGGATTCTATATATAACATAGATAAGGTGTATAATAGGGCCATCTTAAATGCAAAAATAGATTGGGATGAGAATGATAGTATGGACTTTAGGGCCTGACATGTGGTCAAGTTGACAAGATCATGGGTTGCTCATCCTTTTCCAATGCTACCACTTCCTATAAAGCAACTCCCTGAGAAGACATCTTGATGAAAAAAGAAGGGGGAAAAGATACTGGAACCTTAGTTTAAAGGGGCTGCCCCTCTAAAGCCTGGGACTGTATATCACCACGAGCGCCCCACCACCTATGGCCTAATCACACACTCCAAGAATGTGAAGCCCAAAATGAGAGGAAGTGTGGCATCCCTAGATGCACCTCTTTTTGGTGATCCAGGTTCTCCACGCTCGGCTAGAAAAATGAAGTTCAAAATAGTAGGACCCAAGCTAGCTAGAGTGAGCAAGGGCCATGTTTACAAAAGGAAAGTAGGCTCAACCCCTACACAGATGGATACTCTAGGTGATGAGGATTTTCTGGATGAAACCCCCCTCATTAGGAGGACATGATCAGCAGGATTCCTAAAGAAAAGGAGAATAAAGAAAAATGATCCTAATGAAGATGAAGGGGCTACTCAGGGGGAGCCAATAAATTTGGATGCCCTAGGTGACAATGAATTCAACATCTCTGATTTTTCAGGCTTACATGGTTTGAAAGAAGCTGAACAATAGGCTCCTATGTAGTTCACTAGCCTTTTTAGTGGCATGGGAGAAGTGTTACCATAGGCACATCAAGGACAAAGTGAGGTTGAAATGGCCAAAGACCAAGAGGGAATTGCAGGACCTGAGAAGGAATCATTTGTTAAGATCACCTCAAAGGAGGAAACAAGTACTCAAGTACCTTTGGATTTATCTATTCCACCTCCACCCCCATCTCACCCTACCACACTTCCCACCATTCCACTTCAAGAGCCTCCCAATGTCTCACTTCCCACTCATGTGCTAGATACTCCACCGTCTCAGCAACCCTTTTCTTCCCATGTTTCTTTTCCAACTCCAACTCCACCAACCCAATTTTCCACTCCCCTCACATTTTCTACACCTCCCCCACTCAACACACCTCCCAAAGTTCATATGGAGTTGATACCCTAGAGCTCACAGGAACTGGAGAAAGAAGCTAAAGTCATCGGTAGAGAGGGGGAAGAAGAAATTCATATTGGATCCAGGGAAGAGGATGATAAGGGAGAATCACAGATAGAAGAGGAGCTACATATAGAAGAAGATAGGCCTCAAATGGATATTGAGGAGCAAAGAGCCAATGAGCAATAGAGGACTATTGAGGGAGAGCTAGAACAAGGTATTGGGAATGAGCAGGAGATAGAAGAAGAAGAAGTTACAATGGAGATAAGGACAGAACACGTGTGGACTTCTACCACATTGGCTACTCCCTATGAGGCATTGAATGCATCCTGAAAGCCCACTTGGTTTAGCAAAGAAGTCCAACCAAGGGTTAGGGTATATACTGATGAAGAGGTTGATATGACCGTGCTAGGGCACACCTTCCATGAAATAGCACCAGTTCCCTAGGCAAAGAGAATGTCTTATGTAACACAAGATCAGGCGGGAAGGTGGAAGGCATAGGTGGTTGTCCCCACGATGGATATCAGTGCAAAGGAGATCACTCCAGAGGACTATGTGTTAGAGGAGGTGGACTTGGGAGAACCAACTAGAGAAGGTAGAAAAACCTTGGCTACCTTGGGTCTGAGGCATGCTTTGGGTTTTATGAGTAAAGATGAGGAAAGAATAAAAGCATTGGAAGAAAAGAATGAAGCAATGAAGAAATTTATTTTGAAGACAATGGGTCCAATTGACCCAAATAACCCCGAAGCCTCATTACAAGTAATTTTGGAGAAGAAGGAGGATATAGACACTGACATTTCACATTCTTTTGTATAGGCTTGTGCAGACTGGAAGCTAGATTTTGAGCAATTTGCTAGCCTATCTCTTAGGTGGATTTTAAGGCCCTTTCAAGGCATTTTGGTAGGAATAGTTTCTTTGGTAGAGATCATGAGCAAGGTGAATGGGGTAGAAGAAACTATCCTACATTGGCAAAAGGTATTAGATGAGCTGACAATGATAAGGAAGCAGCACTTCTAGGTGATAATGAAGATTTATGAAGGAGTAGAATTAGATAACTTCAAAGAATGGATCCAAGAGACAATAGTAGTGTTGGCCATACTTGAGAAGGTGCTCAAAAGATTGGATAAGAAAAGGGATGAGGGCATGCTATTTGCAAATGAGTTACAAGAGTTCTTTGAGGGGTTAGATCTAGATCTGTTCGATGATGATGATGATAAGACTATGCACTCAGTGAATGATATTGTCAATCAGTACTTGAATATATTCTAATGGGTAAAGACTAAGGAGGACCTTCAGCAAATGTTTTATCAAAGGGAGGAAATTCAGAAAATGTTGCCTCATGAAGAAGAAATAAAGGCTTATGCAATGGGATTGAAAGAGTACAGAGGTAGAAAGAAGGAGATTATCCAAGGCATTAAGTTTCCAGACTTAAATGAAGCATTGGAGGTGGTGGATAGATTCAAGAAAGTGCATCCAGAAGTACCTTCTAGCTAGTGGACCTCCAGAGCAAGATCTATCAGCTCCCATGTATAGAAAGTGCAGTTTTGGTACTTAGTCATTTTTTCAGTATGAGATTTTCGGCCCTTTTGACCATAGGGATTTTTTGGCCTCCGACAACTCTGACAACTCCAACAACTCCGTAGTAATAGAGATAAGGTTAGCACTTAGCCAATTTTGGGTGTTGTATTTTTGGACCAAGTGTTGGGTTTTGGGCATTTTTTGGGTATGTTCGGGAGTTGACTCCAGTTCTCTCAGATATCACTTCTTAGTCATCTAGGCTTCTTTATCAGGATCATTTGGGCATGATTGTGGGATCTCTTTCAGTCAAGACTACAAAAGAGTAACTAAAGTCGATGATTCAGGGGGAAAACATGAAGATCACCACATGCATGAACTTGTTCCAGCCCATTTTTGAGATATCTAATGCTTGTATTTATGCAAATTCTTGTAATGCACAAGGTTTAATTCCATGCTAGGATAGTTTAACTCAGCTTTAGTAGTAGTTTCTTTAATGCAATCTCTAGTTTAGATTTCCTCTCAAGTTTTTGTTGTGGCAAAACCCTAGCTGCAAAAATAAAAGAAGAGCTCTATAAATTGTAATAAAATGATGTAATTAGGGTCAACTGAATGATTAATACAAGTTATACAATTGGTGCTTCATCCACAGTGTGATTTTTCTACTGTCTATGCGAAATCTATGAATGTGTGATTTGCTCATTCTTTAAAAGAGCTGATTGTTTGTCTAATGATTTCAAGTCTACGATCTCTTAATTTGGTGTTTACTGGTATCATATTGCTCTGTCATGATGTATCTCTAAGAAGATATTTCTTTGGTGGCTAAAGATTAACTTGTCTCACATGTGCACACATCTGGAGTGGCTTTGTGATCTGATGAGTTTTGACTTATCATACATCTGCATTGTTTGAATTTCGTTGATGATTGCATCTGTTCAGCTGAACATTGTGACATGATCTGATCTCTGTTGTGTGGGTTCCTCATCTTCTTGATCATTTAATTCACATTGTGGTGTGATTGCTAGCATATGTCTGTTAGGTTTCTTTGAGTATTTCCTTTTCAAGTTTCTCGTTACCCTATTCTTCCTAATCTTCTTTGCTAAAGTTATTTTCAATAGTATAATCTAAGTTAGTATTGTTTTCATTTCTTAAATCTGAAAATTGAAACAAAAAAGAGATATTGTGGAATCCTAAAGTTTGTTTTGTAGTTTCCCTTAAGAGAAGAACTAGCAACAGCCTCCTTGATAACAAGTTCACATTTTTCTTCCATTGAGTTACCCGAGCGATTGAGACCGAGCCTTTTGGAACCTTGAGATTGATTCCATCAATCTTCTAAGAGAGGGGTTCGTTCTTACAAATTCCTACCTGTTGTCTTCATGAAAAAATGACCCTCAACAAAAGTGGTGCTAGAAGGAGGGCCTTCAAAAGGGACACCTCAAAATATAGGATCATTCTCCCCTGAGAGATTCCAATGAGTCCTTAGATCTTCACCCAACAAAGGGGAGTTCCTTGAACTTACAGAGTTTCGCAAACCTCACAGCAGCAAAACAAAGCATGGAGAGGACACCTCAGATCATTCAAATCTTCCTCCAATTCCAACCATTGCTACCTCACCTGCTACTCCACCACCACCAGCTCCGATGGCATTTTTTTGCAAATGCCCAAAGTTCACCACTAGACTTGCAGGGATAGCTCCATCAGCAGCCCAAAAATCTCAAAAATTTATGTCCATGATTCATCTATGGAGAATCCAAGACCACGGAAGAACATGTCCATGCATTCAAAGAATTATGCAATCGAAAAGAGATTGCTCATCAAGACGTCATTTGCCACCTCTTCCCATACACACTGGGAGAGTTTGCATATAATTGGTATTTGAACTTACCATGAGGATCCATTATTACCTAGCAGGAGTTTGAAACAAAATTCCTTAATCAATTCAAACTATATGTGGATCCAGAAACTCTCCATCACCAGTTCATTTCAGTAAGAAAAGACCTCAACGAATCTATCACCATGTTCAACCACCATTTTCACAAGATGTATCAGAAGCTTGAGGCTCCATACATGGTGTCAGTCGGCCCCGCCATACAAGTATGCTTGCACACCTTGGACCCACTAACATCCATATTCCTGAAGAGATTGCCTCCAGGAGACATCGACACTCTGGAGAAAGTGTGTAACGAAGCTATTTTTTTCACTCAACAAATGGATTTGCAAGTAGGAGGAAGGTATGGTGTCCCACCTACATTGACAAACATGGTCACAACTGGTCCTTTCACAAAAAACAATCAAGTACCAATGCACCAAACCCCAAAGATCAACCTAGTGCCAACTCCATATGTTGCTGGTCCACCTTTGACCATCACATACCCAGGGTATGACACACATAGGGCTGCCTTGTGTGATCAAAAGGTCACTGTCCCAAATGAACCAGACCAAGCCCTAGTCAATGAGTTGGATGCCATGAAGAAGATGTTGTCCCAAATAACTAGGGAGATCACACAGATGAAGCTCAACCTAACTCCAAATCAAGGAAATCCCCCACGACCAGCTGCGGCCCCAAATAATTACTCTCAAAATTAGAATCGTAGTTATGGCAATTATAACAACAACAATAACAATAATGGAGGAGGTTATGGGAATGGCTCTCAAGATAAGAAATTTGGACAATAAAGGATGAATAGGACTTGGAATACACACCCAAACAATGGTAGTATCCCTGTGGATAATGCCAATTTCTTTAGTTCATCAAAAACCAGTGACACCCAAGGTCCTAGTATGCATCAGCCAGATTTCGAGTATAGGGGGGAGTATGATAATCAAACCCAGGATCTTGAGAGCTCCCAGGCTCATTTCAGTGCCATGGCATTTGAGTCATATGATCCAAGTGTGGATGGAACTCTAGTCAATAGCACTTCAGAGGAAGAGTTCATTTTCCCATTCAACCAAGAGAGCCAACTAGAATGTTTTGAGGCTCATGCTTTCCAAAATAACAATAGAAATACCCACAATTTGAGAAGTAGAATGGAGCTCATGACAGATGACATTCCTCCAAGTATGTAGCCCACTCCACCTTATCTGAGGGCCAACAATAACCCTATACCTCCTAGGGGACCTAATACCACTTCTATCCAGACAACATCATATCAACCGACCGCATCAAAAGGCCCAGTCGGGGCCAACGAAAGGTATAGTGTGATAGAGGAGCTGAAAAGGGTTAGAATGAACATGTCAATGTATGACATATTGTAGAGTTGTCCCACTCAAAGGGAAGCCCTCCGAAAGACCTTAGATCATTCCAAGCCAACTTCCCCTAGCAATAATCCCAACAATGTGTCTAATGTGAATGCAACAGAGGCAATGTCGACCATGTTCAAAGATAGGGTCGAAGTGCCTCTATTCTTGCTCAGCTTCAAAATATTCAAGAAAAACCTACACAACTATTTGATCAACTTAGGTGCTTCATGTAATGTGATGCCATTGTCTATATGCCAGAGATTAGGAATGAATCCTCAGCCAACTAATCGCGTGGTGCTCCAGCTTGATAAAATAGAAGTCAAAGTAATTAGGGTTTTGAAGGACACATAGATTCAACTAACGAGTGACCCTAGGATCCAAGATTGCATCAATGTTCATGTGGTGGACATCCCAGAAACCTATGGCATGCTACTCAGCCGGGAATGGAAATGATCTTTGATGGGTTGGTTCTCTATTGATTTTACCCAACTTTGGCTGCCATGGAAGGGGCTTAACAATCAAATTAAGATTGATGTAGAGCCTAAATTCAAGCAGATGATAATAGAGTATAACACACTAAATGAAGTTTTATTCTCCCAGGCCGATTTAGGAGTATATCATTTTGACAAAGCCTTCACATTTAGCCTCAAAGGGGAAGAAGATTCTGATAACAACCTAGTGCAAGGATTGATAGATGCCCAGATTTCAGATGAAGTCTTTGCGGAATTCATAATAGGCATGAAAAAGAACATGAGACACCTTGGCAGAGATGCTGACCCAAATATACTTATGTTACTAGGTTGCTATCACCTCTATCAGACTAATCATTCAAAATTTACTTGCTAAGACTGTCAGCAAGTGATTATTCGGGTAGTCAGCCAGATGTCAAACACACCCCAGCTTATTGAAGACACAACAAAGGGTTTAAAGGAGGAGGATCCCCCCTTTCATGAACAACCTAAGGTCCCTATAGTAGAGGGTTTTTCACAAGAAGAATGGAGTTCCTCTGATGATGGATGCTTGACCCCATGCAATGAAATATGGCACAAGGCCCAGGAAAAGCAAAAAATGAAATGGATCCCTCTGTCGAGAAGGGAACACCCTGACGAAGAGACATTGGGGACCCCAGAACCAAAAGACCTATCTCCTCCCCTAGTTTCTGGTGAACCCCAAGATAAGATACCTCCATCAGAAGTGATTCCAGAACCCCAAATCAAGAGATCCTTCAATAAGAATCACTCATTCTGGAAACTTCATTTTGATAGATCCAAATGTAAGCTAGGAGCGGGGATAGGGATCAATTTAATCAAACCTCATGGGGGCTCATATTATGCCACCTATCAGTTGTAGTTCCTTTTCACTAATAATGTTGCTGAGTATGAGGCTTTGGTTTAGGGTCTCCTCCTCGTGCATGAGATAAAGGTAAAAGCAATTGCCATGGAAGGTGATTCGCAATTGATCATTCGGTAGATCAAAATCCAATACTCCTATATGGATAAACAACTGATCTCATACCACAACCACATTTGGGATTTAATCAAAGATTTTGAAGCCTTCAGCATTCAAAGTGTCCCAAGGAGAAGGAACACTGTTGCTGACTCTTTGGCAGTGTCTGCAAGTTCCTTGCAACCACTAGAGAAGTCTAAATTTAAAACGTTCTGTATAACTCATGGTTGTTCCCATTGTCCCTGATAACATAAAAAATTTCCAAGTATTTAGTGATGATCAAAAAATCCTAGAATTCATTATGAACGCTGGGATCTTTGAAAAATAGAACATTGACAAAGAAGAAGGTGAAACAGAGGAGCCCAATGACTTGGGAATCTTGAACTTAAAAACAAATTCCATTCCAAAGGGCATGGTAGCTTTAGAAAGGATCTTTGATAAAGATGAACACACTCAAGAAAGAGGGAAAACCTCAATAGTAAATGGAAATGATTGTGAGCTTTACAACATGGGCACACAGCTCGAACCCCAGGAGGTTCATATAGGCAAGGTTGGCACACCAGAGGAAAAGAAATAGATGGTCGAGCTACTCACTGAGTACAAGGATGTCATAGCATGGTGCTACAAAGATCTAAAGACCTATGACCCTAGTGTCATAGCCCACAACATCTTGCTAAACCCAAACATTAAACCTTTCCACCAAAGGCAAAGACTGGTCAACCCCATGATCAAACCAGTAATCCAAAAGGAGGTGCAAAAATTGCTTGATGCTAAGATAATTTTTCCTATCAGACATTCAACTTGGGTAGCCAACCTAGTCCCTGTAAGGAAGAAAAGTGGAGAGGTTCGGCTCTACGTGGATTTCAAAAATCTAAACAGAGCTTCTCAGAAGGACAACTACCCTTTGCCTTCTCTAGATGAAGTGTTACAAGTAGTCAATGATTCTCAAATGATGTCCTTTCTAGATGGCTACTTAGGGTACAACCAAGTCATGGTAAAGGAAGAAGATCTCTTGAAGATAGCCTTCACTATGAAATGGGGAATGTTTTCCTTCTGTCGCATGCCATTCAGCCTAATCAATGTAGGAGCTACCTTCCAATGAGCTATGGATGAGGCATTCAAGGGTCTGGTCAACAAGTGCATCGTTATATACATTGATGACCTCACAGTTTTCTCTAGGAATTAGGTAGACCACATCGAAGATTTGCAAATTTTTTTGAAGAGGTGTCGACGCTATGGGATTATATCTGAGACACAAGGTAAACTCCTCGGGCACATTATATCTGAGATAGGTATCTTGATTAACCCTGAAAGGGTCGAGGCTATCCTTAAATTGGTCCCACCAAACAACAGGAAGGAATTGAAGTCTTTTTTCAGGAAAATCAACTTTGTCCGAAAATTTATCAGTGGTTTTGCAAAGATAGTGCACCCCTTGAACGATATGTTAAAAAAGGATGCTAAAATCAAATGGAATGCTCTGACCAAAGGGGCATTCAAGGAAATCAAGACATCCATTTCCATAGCTCCAGTCTTGGTCATTCCTAATTATCTACTACCATTTAAAGTCTACTCTTTTGCTTCAGAACATTCATGTGCCAAGATCCTCACGCAGAAGAAAGAAGGTGAAGATGAAAGACCAATTGGTTTCATGAGCTGCCCACTGAAGAATGCAGAGCTCAAATATCCTAGTTTGGACAAACAGTCTTTTGCCTTGGTCAAGGCTATCAAAAAATTTAGACATTACATATTATGAAGTAAGGTCATTGCTATTGTTCTAGATCCAGTAGTCAAATCTTTATTAATGCAAAATGAACCCAGGGAACGAAGAGGCAAATGGATGGCAATATTGCAGGAGTTCCATATCAAGATACAACCAATGAAACTGGTGAGGGGTCAAGGCCTCACTAAGATGATAGCTGAAACAAAACAAGGATTGGTGTGCCAGGTGTACACCAGCGAAGGAATAATCATTGATGTATGGTATTAAGAGATAGTCTACTACTTGCTACAAAATTGTTGTCCAAATGGATTGAATGGTTCCCAATGGAGAGCACTTAAGAATAAGAGTAGTTCATACATGCTGAAAAATGGAAAGCTCTACAAATGCAATTATGATGGATTATATCTACAATGTTTGGACCAAATAGAAGTGGAGCTAGTTCTCACAAAATTTCATGACAAGTATGGTATGGGACATGGATCAGTAGAAGCCACAGCTCATCAGATACTAAGATCTGGCTATTACTGGCCAACTTTGTTCAAAGATGCCCATGAACATGTGCGCTCTTGCCATATTTGTCAAACCAACGCCATTCGAGAGAGACACCCAGTGATGCCCTTACAACTAGTATATGAAGTGCATCCATTCACCCAATGGGGGCTAGATTTTGTGGGGATGATCAATCCCCTATCCTCAGTAGGCCAATGATACATCTTGACTACAATTGATTACTATACACGCTAGATGGAGGCATGGGTTATGAAGAATTGTACCACTGAGGTGATAATCAAATTTTTGGAGGTGTTCATCATCACGAGGTTTGGCATGCCTTTTTTCTTGGTATGTGATAATGCTCCCTACTTTTCATCTACAAGCCTCATTCAGTGGGCTTTCAAGAACCAGGTAATTCTTAAATTCAGCTCCAATTACTACCTGTAAGGGAATGGAGTTGCTAAATCCACTAACAAGAACCTAACAAGGGTAATCAAATGCCTATTGGATGACAATCCAAAAGACTGGCATACCCAGTTGAAATATGCTCTGTGGATAGATCGGGTCAGAATCAAGAATGCCTTGGGGACTTCTCCCTACCAATTAGTGTATGGTTTGCAACCCATCTTTTTGATGAACCTAAAAATACCAATCTTGAGATTCATGGATCAATACGTGGAGGGTGAGGATCAGGTGTAGATTCATCTTATGAATTTGTTGAACCTCAAAGAAAAAAGAACCATGGCCCTAGAACATGTAGCCAAACACCAGGCTATCATCAAGTGATGGTTTGACAAAAGAACAATTGTGAAAGCTTTCCAAATTTCTGATCTGGTCCTAATGTGGACAAAGCAAAAGAAAAACTAGGTAGCCACACAAAATTCCAACTTCTAGGGATAGGCCCATTTCAAATAGCTAAGATCCTGGGAGAAAATACCTTTTAGATTAGTTCTCTTGATGGAGAATTGGTCCCTTTACCAATCAATGGCCAGTTTCTGAAGCACTATTTTGGGACTTGATTGGTCCCTTGTACCCTATTGTATATTCCTATATTATATTTTTTTTGGTTGTTTGTTTCATTGGGTTAGAGTCAGTCCTATCATCAATGTCTTTTCTTTGTTTATAGGGGTGTCTGTGTTTTCCTTTTTTTGAGCGGTCCTTTCAAATTAGCCTAGGCCTCAAGTTAAGCTTCCCATGGCTTGAATTACAGGGATAGTTCTATCTTGTAGTGAGCCAAGGATGGGGATAGGAGGAAAGATTGCTCTTTTTTCAAAATCTTGGGAAGCATAGGCCTGATTGAAGCATCCTCAACACTGAAAGACATTTTAAGAAGGAAAATTCCAAGCCACGAGCTTCACTAGGTGACATTCCAATTTGCGCCAGGAAGTGCCCATAGCCACGAAGAAAGCCCAAAAGCCAGAAACCTTTTCGGACTAAAATAAAAACTAAAATAAAAAAGGAGCAAGAAAATGAAAGGGAGGAATGCATGAAGATGAGATAAACAAAGAGATGCTTGAAACTAGGACAACAGAGTTTAATCATTGCCCCAGTTTTCCAAAAAAAGAAAGAAAGAGCTATAGAAGGCATTTTGTAAAGCCATAAGGAGCATTGAAGTAGTTCACATGAAATAAAATTTGCTGATAGATGGGTGCTTTCAAAGAGACTTTCCCCAAAGCTTAAAGTAAATCAAGTCTAAGAGCCCTCCTATGAAGTTTTAGAACTTCTACTAAATCTCATCTACAGTCAGGAAAGGGTGATAGGAAAGGGTGACTTTGACAACTTCTATCGGGGCTATCAATGCCTTCCTGGTAATAGAGCAAGGTCAAAATTGACTTATGGTCAACTTTTGGTTGATGGGCACTGATCTAGCAATGAGAGGTGGATCATCGAGGGGAGCTCACGACAAGAGTTTTATCAACCTTGGTGACATTGAAAGGCACATTCTATCTAATAATCTTCATACTTGGCTCATTGCACATCAAGGACTATCTCCAGATCAACTAGCTATGGTGAATTTTCATCATTTTTTTTGTTTGGGCTATTTGTTGTGGTCCCACAACTACACTCCCCTTTCTTGGCCCTTATGGCCTTAGGCCCCCCCCCCCATTCTTCTTTTTGCTTGCCTTATTTCTGTTGTCTTTAGGGTTGGTGTCTTTAGTTTTTGTAGTTTGTTGGCCTTTTCGGCCTTGTGTGTCTTTCAAACTTTTAGAAGTTTGAAAGTGCAAAGAATAGGGGGAGTAGGATCAAAATGCCTTTTGAACCTTTCAAACATAGTCATTGTCTGAAAGGTAAGTTCATGCAAGAGTCAGCTCATCACCAAGTTGGAACTCTCAGTTTTGTCGGCCTTGTGGAGGTCTAAAACTCTAAAACATCTGAAAGGGCTAATGCGCAGGGTCACTGACGTCAGCAACCCCATGAGCCTATAAAAGGAAGTGAGGGTTTTTCAAACCCACACTTTGCCTCCTCACTCCTCTGACCTTTTTGTGCCTATTTCTTACCATTTTTGTCATCCAAGTGCTTTTCTACATGGTTTTCTCTCATCTTCTCGTTGGTCATTGCCGTCTTCATTGTCTCCATGGTAGGCATCTTGTCCCCCTCTTATTTTGTTTTAGTTTGTTTCCCTTTCTCTATTTTAGCCTTTTTGGTGTTGTCTTAGATTTAGGGTTTTGTTTTCGACCCTTTTCAGCTTGGTCAATTTGTTGGTCTATCTAGTTGGCCTCTTTCAGCCTTTGGGATTGGCAAGCCAGTCCCCTTGCATCCCTCTGCAAGTTCGTGGTTGAATCTTGCCACCAGACCCATTTTCAGGTTCCGACCCTTAACCTTAGTTTTGGACCTTCAGGGTCTGAAACTTCTGAGGCGCAATCAAGAATTGAACATTTTGCTAAGTACAGATGCCCATTGGCATTTTGGTGTTTTTACACATCAAAAAATCACGTGCCCCAAAAACATCGACGATGAAGAATCTTCAAGTATGGAATCATTTCAGTGTTTTAGTGTTTTCACACACTGAAACATCACATACCCCCAAAATGTCGAAAGCAGCACTTTCACCTCTTTTTTTTTATGCTCTACGACCATTCGGCCTTTTTTGGTACTGTTAGATTTGATAATGTCTGATAAGTGTGAAAGGCTGAAAGGGCTGAAATGTCTAGTGTTTGCTTTAATAGCATAGTTTCAGCATTTGGTTTTTCTTTCTTGGTGTTTTCTCCTCTTGTTATGTTACCAATTCCAAAGTTTTACTCTTTGTAGATATGGCCGAGAAGGTACTCACATCACCAACTATGAAATACCAATTCAAAGGATACCACCCGCCATTTAAAGTGACAAACTTGCATGTCAGAATAACCAATACTGACATCGGGAATGCAAGCTAGAATAAATATCTGAACAAGTGTGCTCAACCAATGGGCCATTCAAATGATTGCACATCATTGGTCCACTATTCCTCGGTGAACGCAGTGGCACATCTGGTCTTTGTCCAATCAGCGGAGCTCATAAACACACTTTCTAGTCGCTATGTGCTAGATGAGCGCATGGTCAGAAATAGTATGGGAGAAGTGGTCCTAGACTTGAGGCCTGACAATATCAAGGATGTTTTCCATCTACCCAAGGAGGTAGACAAGTTCTTCAACTTCAATATAAACAAGGTGATGGAATTTTACAACAAAGATACCTAGAGGGCACATAACATTGTCAACAATGAATACCTCATGCAGCCATTGCCCAAGAATAGGCTGGATAGAATCGACATGAGGAGAGGTTATATGAAAGAAGATATCTAGGCCACTATCACAATGATAAGTAGGGTGTATGGGCTGCCTAAGTCCCATCAGCTAGAACCCTAGATGATCTTCCTCATCCAAAAGATAAAAGAAAGACAGGCAAGGTTTGATTGGACCTCTATTATGAGCGATCAGTTGGATGAGTAGCTAATTTAGGTAAAGACAGATCCACACTTTTACATGACATCTTACGTTATGTACTTACTAGTCACCAAGGTAGTATACCGAGGGTTGACCAAGGTGGGAAACATTGGGGAACCAAATACATGGCCTTTTACTTTCTATCCTCAATTGGTGTGAAAGGATTTTCTTGTACATAACAGCCCTGAATTCAGGATAGTCAATGATGCCTTCATCTTTGCAATCATCTGATCCATTGTGGGTGACTTTTCCAAAAGGCTATCAATAGAAGTAGTGGCTAAGGTGAATGCCATCGGAGCATTCTATATACAGTTCAAAACATTCATATACATCTGAAAGGCAGGAAGCACTTTAGCGCCCAAGAAGCTCCAAAGATACCCTCTTGATAGGGCAGTTCTACTGGAGATAGCTAGGCAACTGTCTGATGCTCACAAGCATATCAAGCATAAGAAGAAACATTGTTGGAGCTTCCCTATTTCAGTCGGTCCTCATTGTGTTTCGGACATGATAGGACCCAAGTCAGCTTGAGTGAGCAAGGGCCATGTTTACAAAAGGAAAGTGGGCTCAACCCCTACACAGATGGATACTCTAGAAGAAGGTGATGAGGATTTTTTGGATGAAACCCCACTCATTAGGAGGACATGGTCAGCAAGATTCCTAAAGAAGAGGAGAATAATGGAAAATGATCCTAATGAAGATGATGGGGCTACTCAGGGGGAGCCAATAAATTTGGATGCCCTAGGTGACAATGAATTCAACATCTCTAATTTTGCAAGCTTGCATGGGTTCAAAGAAGCTAAACAATAGGCTCCTATGTAGTTCACTAGCCTTTTTAGTGGCATGGGAGAAGTGTTACCATAGGCACATCAAGGACAAAGTGAGGTTGAAATGGCCAAAGACCAAGAGGGAATTGCAAGACCTGAGAAGGAATCATCTGTTAAGATCACCTCAAAGGAGGAAACAAGTACACAAGTACCTTTGGATGCATCTATTCCACCTCCACCCCCATCTCACCCTTCCACACTTCCCACCATTCCACTTCAAGAGCCTCCCACTATACCACTTCCCACTCATGTGCTAGATACTCCACCACCTCAGCAACCCTTTTCTTCCCATGTTTCTTTTCCAACTCCAACTCCACTAGCCCAATTTACCTCTCCCCTCACATCTTCTACACCTCCCCCACTCAACACTCCTCCCCAAGTTCATATGGATTCGATACCCCAGAGCTCACAGGAACCGGAGAAAGAAGCTAAAGTCATCAGCAGAGAGAGGGAAGAAGAAATTCATATTGGATCCAAGGAAGAGGGTGATAGGGAGAATCATAGATAGAAGAGGAGCTACATACAGAAGAAGATAGGCCTCAAATGGATACTGAGGAGCAAAGATCTAATGAGCAATAGATGACTATTGAGGGAGAGCTAGAACAAGGTATTGGGAACAAGCAGGAGATAGAAGAAGAAAAAGTTATAGCAGAGATAAGTATAGAACACGTGGGGACTTCTACTGCATTGCTACTCCCTATGAGCCATTGAATGCATCCTCAAAGCCCACTTGGTTTACCAAAGAAGTGCAACCAAGGGTTAGGGTATATACTAATGAAGAGGTTGATATGACTATGCTAGGGCATGCCTTCCATCAAATGGCACCAGTTCCCTAGGCAAAGAGAATGTCTTATGTAATGCAAGATTAGGCGGGAAGGTGGAAGGCATAGGTGGTTGTCCCCATCATGGATATCAGCATGAAGGAGATCACTCCAGAGGACTATGTGTTAGAGGAGGTGGACTTGGAAGAACCAACCAGAGAAGGTAGAAAAACCTTGGCTACCTTGGGTCTGAGGCATGCTTTGGGTTTTATGGGTAAAGATGAGGAAAGAATAAAAGCATTGGAAGAACAAAATGAAGCAATGAAGAAATTCATTTTGAAGACGGCGGGTCCAATTGACCCAAATAACCCTGAAGCCTCATTATAGGCAATTTTGGAGAAGAAGGGAGATATAGACATTGAAATTCTACATTCTTTTGTATAGGCCTGTGCTGATTGGAAGCTAGATTTTGAGCAATTTGCTAGCTTATCTCTTAGGTGGATTTTGAGGCCCTTTCGAGGTGTTTTGGTAGGAATAGTTTCTTTGGTAGAGATCATGAGTGAGGAGAATGGGGTAGAAGAAACTATCCTAAATTGGAAAAAGGTATTAGATGAGCTGAAAATAATAAGTAAGTAGTGCTTCCAAGTGCTAATGAAGATTTATGAAGGATCAGAATTAGATAACTTCAAAGAATGGATCCAAGAGATAACAATGGCATTGGCCATACTTGAGAAGGTGCTCAAAAGGTTGGATAAGAGAAGGGATGAGGGCATGCTATTTGCAAATGAGTTACAAGAGTTATTTGAGGGGTTAGATCTAGATCTATTCGATGATGATGATGATAAGACTATGCACCTGGTGAATGATATTATCAATCAGTACTTGAATATATTCCAATGGGTAAAGACTAAGGAGGACCTTCAACAAATGTTTTATCAAAGGGAGGAAATTTAGAAAATGTTTCCTCATGAAGAAGAAATAAAAGCTTATGCCAGGGGATTGAAAGAGTACGAAGATAGACAAAATGAGATTCTCCAAGGCATTAAGATGTTAGACTTCAATGAAGTGTTAGAGGTGGTGGATAGATTCAAGAAAGCGCATCCAAAAGTACCTTCTAGCTAGTGGACCTCCAGAGAAAGATCTGTTAGCTCCCATGTATAGGAAGTGCAGTTTTGGTACTTAGTCATTTTTTCAATTTGAGATTTTCTACCCTTTCAACCATAGGGAGTTTTCGGCCTCTGACAACTCCGACAAATCTGACCACTCTAAAGTAATAGAGATAAGGTTAGTACTTGGCCAATTTTGGGTGTTGTATTTTTGGACCAAGTGTCGGGTTTTGGGCATTTGTTGGGCATGTCCAGGAGTTGACTCCAGTTCTCTCAAAGGTCACTTCTCAGTCATCTGGGCTTCTTTCTTGGGTTCATTTGGGCATGATTGTAGGATCTCTCTCAGTCAAGACTACAAAAGAGAAACTAAAGCCGATGATCCAGCGGACAAACATGAAGATCACTAGATGCATGAACCAGTTCCATCCCATTTTTGAGATATCTAATGCTTGTTTTTATGGAAATTCTTGTAATGCATAAGGTTTAATTCTATGCTAGGATAGTTTAACTCAGCTTTTGTAGTAGTTTCTTTAATGCAATCTCTAGTTTAGATTTCTTTTCAAGTTTTTGTTGCAGCAAAACCCTAGCTATGAAAATAAGAGTAGAGCTTTATAAATTGTAATAAAATGATGTAATTAGGGTCAACTGAATGATTAATACAAGTTATACAATTGGTGCTTCATCCATAGTGTGATTTTTCTACTGTCTATGCAAAATCTATGAATGTGTGATTTGCTCATTCTTTATTTCAAAGAGCTTATTGTTTGTCTGATGATTTCAAGTCTGCAATCTCTTAATTTGGTTTTTGTTGGTATCATATTGCTCTGTCATGATGAATCTCTAAGAAGATCTTTCTTTGGTGCCTAAAGATTAAATTGTCTCACGTGTGCACACATCTAGAGTAGCTTTGTGATCTGATGAGTTTTGACTTATCATACATCTACATTTTTTGAATTCTGTTGATGATTGCATCTATTCAGCTGAAGATTGTGACATGATCTGATCTTTGTTGTGTGGTTTCCTCATCTTCTTGGTCATTTAATTCACATGGTAGTGTGATTGCTAGCATATGTCTATTAGGTTTCTTTCAGTATTTCCTTTTCAAGTTTCTTGTTACCCTATTCTTCCTAATCTTCTTTGCTAAAGTTGTTTTCAACAGGATAATCTAAGTTAGTATTGTTTTCATTTCTTAAATCTAAAAATTGAAACAAAAAAGAGATATTGTGGAATCCTAAAGTTTGTTTTGAAATTTCCCTTAAGAGAAGAACCAACAAAGGCCTCCTTGATAACAAGTTCACATTTTTCTTCTGTTGAGTTACCTGAGTGGTTGAGACCTAACCATCCGGAACCTTGAGATTGATTCCATCAATCTTCCAAGAGAGGGGTTTCTTCTTACAAATTCCTAGCTATTGACTTTGTGCAAAAATGACCCTCAATAGTAACTCTCTTAAACATCCAGGATGAACTCATGGAAATTGAAGACATCCCTGAAGAGGAAGAAAAGAGATCATATCATGAAATATTTAATGATGATACCCTCTTGGGAACTTTTGTTCTCCATCAACTAGCCATCAACCTCATTGAGCTCCCCCTCATACATCAAAAACTCATGGACTGGGATCAACCAAGCATCACACATATCAATGAGTTACAAAGTGCAGACACACTCCTAAGATTCATGGGGGCCTCAGGACAATAATTAAATCAGGATTTAGAATAAAATCATGTCTGTAAGCTTGATCCTGAAGGATACTTTAGGGAAGAGATAGTCCTTATTTGAAAAATTGAAAAATTAAAAGAAAAGAATGGTTCCTATTGTGAAAACCCCTCTGGGGCACATTCTGACTCTAAAAAGAAAAAATAAAGGGTGTATCTTCTAGTGAAAACCTCTCTGAGGTGCTAGAAGAAGAGGACTTGCCTCTTCCCCCTATCTAGGATTACAGATAGGAGCAATCCTCTATCATCATTAAGGAAACAAAACCAATCAACTTGGACATAGAAGACTACCCAAGGATCACCGACATTGTAGCATCTCTAACAGAAGTAGAAGAAGCAGCCTTTGTAGCAATCCTCAAAGAAGCCATAGATAATTTCACATGGTCATATGCACACATTCCATGGCTCGATCCTAATCTAGTTGTTCACCATCTTGCTATGGATCCAACTACCAAACCAATAAAGAAAAAGAAAAGGAAAATGCATCCCAATCTAGCTTTGATGGTAAAAGTAGAACTAGAGGAGCTCCTCCAAGTTAAGATCATCAAAGCAATAGATTATTCAGAGTAGATCTCTAACCTGGTCCCAGTTATAAAGCCTTATGGTGACATCTGAATCTGCACAGACTTCAGGGATCTGAACAAAGCATGTCTGAAGGATGATTTCACCTTGCCCAACATAGACATGGTAGTAGATCTTATAGCGGGCCATGAGATGTTGTCACTCATGGATGACTTCACAGGATATAACCAAATCAAAATAGTAGATGAAGATCAGCATAAAACAACATTTACAACTCCATGGAGAGCCTTCGGCTATAACATGATGTCATTTGGGCTAAAGAACACATGAGCTACTTACCAAAGAGAAATGATAGCAATCTTCCATGATATGATACACAAGATCCTAGAAGACTATATGGATGACATACTAGCAAAATCCAAGACACAGCTAGAGCACCTTGATATCCTTGAAACTATGTTAGATCACCTCATCATTATGGACTAAAGCTCAATCCAAAGAAATGTGTCTTCAGAATAACATTTGGTAAATTGTTAGGCTTCATAGTATCACGATGTGGCATAGAGATTGATCCCAAGAAGGTAAAAGATATAACAAAAATGCCTCCTCCAAGAATAGTCAAGTAGCTTAGAAGTCTGCAAGGAAAGCTCCAGTTAGTGTGTCGATTCATCTCTTAGCTAGCATACAACTGTCAACTATAATACCCCAAAAATGGGCTATATATTCATTAACCTCCTACATCCTTAAATCGAACGAAATCAACATCGAAGTCGTAACCTAAGGCACATCTGAACATCATCGTATCTTAATTGATTATCTTAAATTTTGCACTGGGGAATATTCCTAGAAATATTCCTAATTTATCATAATTATCTTTAATTTAATTATTATTTGGTGATAAATCCTATTTATCCTAAAGTTTGATTAATTGAATATTCTGAATATTTAATTAATTAGATTTAATTCTGCCACTTAATTATTTAATTATATTTATTCCTAAATTGTATTATTTAAATTCTGACAATAAATAAAAAATCCTATGACTAATTGATTAAATTCTTATTTAATTAATTAATGTCAGTTGTCAAATTTAATGATATAGTTTTTGAATAAAAGTTTGATTTAGTAATGTATTAACCCATAAATCAGTTATTTTAAGTCAAAAAATTAGTTAAGTTGAGAATAAATCACTTTATTTATTTAATTAATTCATAATTAATTGTGCACATTCAAAGAGCAGTTAAACTTAAATCAAGAGATCAATGCAAGTTGTTAACTTTTGGAAACTCAATATCTATTTTGGGTTCAAAGCTGATCTAAACTTCTGATTTGAGT
This sequence comes from Chamaecyparis obtusa, assembly GCA_027943335.1. Classification (NCBI taxonomy): domain Eukaryota; kingdom Viridiplantae; phylum Streptophyta; class Pinopsida; order Cupressales; family Cupressaceae; genus Chamaecyparis; species Chamaecyparis obtusa. Next base: position 705,203 of record BSBK01001589.1, read on the forward strand.
TAAAAAGTTGTTCTTGCATGATTTTGCATGATTATGTGAGTTAATTATCTCCAATTCCTTGTTGACTCAAAAATCAACTTGAGTTCATCAAGAGTGATTTATGACTTTCCTCATGCACCCTCAAGCCCTGGATTTCTATAAAATCAAGGCTTCAACTTCTCCAAAAGGATCCACAATCCACAAAATTGCATCCTCACGCTACTGAATTGGTGATCGAAGAATCCATCTTTGCGAATCCAAGCTGTTGTGAGATTTTTAGTGTTTTGAGCATTCATATCATTTAGCATATCATTTTTAGATTAATTGCATATCATATCAGTTTCATTCAGATGAGTTTCATATCTAGTTTTTCATCATAATTGCATAGAAAATACAAAAATATAGATTAATTTTATATCCATATTTTGCATTCAAATCCTTCATTTAGGTGTCATCAATGTCACTGGTCTTGGTCTAATCTGAGAAGATCATACTCACACCTACTAGAAGGTAGTAAATCGCCTGGTTAGTTTAGTTTTCATTTCATTGCACGATTTTGATATTTCCTAACCTCTAATGTTTTACTAAGGTGTTGTGTCTACAACTAGGTACAAAATTCGCACACACATTTTTGGCACCCACCATGGGGCCTTGAAATGGGTTTCCATTTCAATTCTATCCTTTTCTATTAATTTCTTGTCATTTTCTACTTAAAACTATGATTTTTATTTTCTGTCCGTACAATTTTCATACGAGTTTTGTCAGAAACTTGTACCAAGAAGTATCCATTATCGTATGATAGTTGATTTGATCAAGGCTCATATCAGAAGCTACATATTGTCATTTGGAAGCTAGATCATCATATTATCAGACATCAACTGTCGTACGAGTTTCCAGATTGTTGTCTGGGAGGTGACCCATTGTCATACAAGTTTCAGTGCCAGGTTTCAATTGTCATTTCACATTTTCAGATAGTTTTTCAGATTTGATTTTCAGATTTGGACTGACATCTAACCCTAACAATTGAGATTTTTTGTTTCTGATTGGTATCTATTGATTCTGAGTGGGAAAAGCGTGAGAAAAATTGCTAAAATAGGTAAAAATCTACTAAGCGCATTGCGAGGAATTCAAGTAATCTTCTCAGCTGATAACATTTCGATTTGGATTTAAAAATAAACTCTCATGTGTCAGGCTTGTGTGATCTTTTATCGCTTTCATATCATAGACTTTATTTTGGGTTATAAAACGGACATAGATTTGCTTTCTACATATCTGTTACACATAGTAGATAGGCCCTATTAACACTATTTGTGGATGGTCTTGAGAGAGTGGGCTTCATTCACTTGTTTACACATGCAAAGCTCTTCTTGATGAAGGATCCCCTTGTAGGTAGGGAGGATATTTAAATAGTCTTGCATTCTACTGGATTTGTAGTTTTCAGCTTTTATCGATACATTCTCTCTCTGGAGAGGTTGATAGATCATGAGTTGTTGACATCACAAATCTTGGTGAGATAGTTTCAATCTTAGCATGTTAGATTAATCTATCTGCTTTGTCTTGGTGAGGTGAAGAGGCTAGGGGATTACGCTCTACTTCCTTTTTGGATAGTACCAAAAACCCAGATCCTTGAATCTGATCGAGTCCCCCTGTGGTATATTTTGTGAGTCACCTTTAGAGAGGGTTAACTGTAGTGGACATTCCCTTAATTGGGTCAACCATGTGGATGGAACCTCAAGAGATAATAGCCATTTTTGCCATGGTAGTGACAACCACTATATAAATGTCCTTGTGGAGGAAATCTTCATAGGTGTGATCTCTTGTTGGGTTGTCAGATCTCCCTAGCAGCTCCTGATATATTAAATTCTCAAATTGTGTCAAAACCCCAATGCACCTGGACTAGAGTTTTCCCTCTTGAGATCACAAAATTTGTAGAGTTAAACCATTACTACAAACCCTAGTGAGCCGCCAAAATTTTCATTTTCTAGGAATATGTGCATTATTGCAAAACTTTGTGGAACATACATAGTTAGCACTCTTAGGGATTAGCACATTCAGTCACTTGGTTGTTCATGCATAGGGTTTCTTTGTCCCCTATTCATTGCTTTGAGACATACTTGAAATCACTTTCTTGCTATTTTGTGTGCCTATTTATCTATTTGGTTACTAAGAATGAATCAATTCGGTACAACCTTCAAATTTGGATAGACAATTTTGTGAACAATCTGAAACTAAAAACCTAAAATTTGCAAAATCTGAAGCAAAATTCCTTTCTGGAGTCAGAAGTCATCCCACAGAGTCAAAAATTTGTACAAGTTTTGGCTATCGTCATTTCAGAACCCCCTTGTTGTCATACGATAGCTTGTATAGTATCGTACAAGTTTTGCTGCCAGTCAAATCAAAAAAGTCAAATCCTACTATCAATTGTCATGCAAGTTTTATAATTGTCGTACAAGTTTGTCAAATGTCATTTCAAAGCATACCCAGTGTCGTATGAGTCTGTAGAAATTTGTTTGAGAAATTTTGAAAAATTTCCAGAAAGTTGTCAAAACTGTCAGAGACCTGGCTTTTACAACCTATTCCCAAAGTCTGTCGAACAAATCACTATGTCAGGAACATAGTAGAAACTAGAAAGAATCCTATCATTTTCCCAAAGTGGCCTCTTGAGTCTGATTTAGCCTTCTATTTTATTGATTTGAGTCTTTTTCATCTTGTGTCAAAACCTTGTCATAATTATCAATCTTCAATCAATCTTCAAAATGGCTAAGTGTTGTGAGCTCATGTCTGCTATCTTTTGGGCATCTACCCATACATTCAGGGCATAGTATCCTTCATCTATGTCCAATCTAATCTTCAATCACTTCAATCTTGACAAGGTTGCATCCTTCGATCTTCTTGAATCAATTCATTCTTCAGTTGTCTTCATCTTATTCTTTTGCTTCACCCAAGGTCAATGGTGGAAACTAGAGCTTCCTCACACAAGAAATCTAGAGAAACACTCCCTTTGACTACTCACAGGGGTCCAACTCTTGAGCAACTCTATAATTTTGGTCTTTACGAAGATGACGGTCTTGGCAATTTTTGATTGAAAACTAGTTACATACCCCCTCCATCAACTCACGGAGGTCCTCAACAAACTCCACCTCAATCTATTCTAGGGAGTCATAAAATTCCTAACATGTCTCAAGGAGGAGGATCCCAAGGACATCAATCCCAACACAGTGTGGATCAAGAACCCACACCTTCTGAAATTTCTCAATATCAAGATGACGATAACTTCAAAAGAATGATGAAGCATTTCTTGAAAGAAGAGAAAGAGGCATACTTTTTAGAATTATCTCATCAAGGAACTAAGCTTCCTCCCAACTTTAATGTTGAAGATATCATTATGCATGATGAAGAAAATCCTATCATGGCTATGATGAAATAGATGCACACCATGCAAGTCAAACTTAAGAAACTTGAGAAAGAAAAGCAACCTAAGGAGTTCTCCATGGAAGCCCTATGTCCTTTTCCATTTAATAAAGACTTGTACATGCCACCATTCCCTAACAAAGTGGAAATGCCTAAATATGATAAGTATGATGGGAACTTTGACCCTCAAGATCATGTCAGAGAATTTTGTACTCAATCTATGAAGTTCATGCATGAACCAAGCTATTTGATGCATCTCTTTCCTTGATCTCTGGGAGGAGCAGCCATTCATTGGTTGTCTAGAATGCCTCCAACTATCAAAACCTTTGTGGAGTTAATCAAATTGTTCTATTAGCAATACTCCTATAACATTCAACATCCAGTCACCATGATTGACATCTGCAATCTCAAACAATATCTAGGGAAACCATTCTTGACATTTTTCAAAAGATGGAGAAAGAAATTCTCTTTATATGCTAGGCCTATTCCAGAAACTAAGAAACTGGAAATCTTCATCAATAATCTTGTTCCAAAAATCAGCTACCCTTTACAAATCCAAAATCATACATCTTTTGATAAGATGGTAGACAATGCAATCAAAATTGAAAAAGTACTTGTGAAAAAGGGAGACATCACACTTCAAAAGGACAAGTATGAATTTGGATCTAGTTCTAAAGACAAGAATAAAGACATCATCATAGATGGAATTTTTGATAATATTTGTGCCCCATCTAAGGCACCCACTTTCAATCTAACTATCGGTACCCAAGCCATGAAAGCTTCAAAACAAAAGGTGCCTGAATCATCTCAAAAGCTGAAAGAATACAAACCTTGGTCCACTGATAATAAACAAAAGTTCACTCCTCTTGGAGAATCTTTGGAATGAGCTATGAAAAATCTATTGGCTAATAACATCATCTCTTTGCCTGAGATCTGACAATCTCATCCTGAACCTAAACCAAAATGGTGGAAGGAGAATGAATTCTATGATTTTCATCATAGTAAGGGTCATAAAACTAGTAATTGCTTGCGCTTGAAACATACCATTCAAGAAAAAATTGATAGTGGAAAAATCACGATTGATAATCATAAGAGCAATAATGATCATACAACATTCACAGATCCATTTCCAAAACATAGTCAAGGAGATTCATCTTCTCAGCCTAATGTGGGTGCTAAGGTTGATTATGCCTATTTTGGAAACAATGTTGTTATCAATATGGTTGAACCAATCCTATCTAAGAATTGCAATGTCATAACAATTGTAAGAAGAGATAGAGAAAATCAATTAGCTAATGCAGTTACTTGATCACAAGCTTAGGCAAATCTACAAGGACAAATCCCAAATTCATCCAATGTCCCTAAGGTGCCTTTTAATCTATCTTTTGCTTCTAAATAGAAGGTTACATCTAAATCTTGAAATCCTAAAGACATGAGGCCTAAATCATACAATATTATTCAACAACTCTAGCATACTAATGCAAAAATCTCCATGTTTGAGTTGCTTTAGATATCTCCAGCTCATAGAGTCATTCTACTTAAAGCTTTGCTCAGATCCAATGTTCCTGATAACCTTGATCTCGATAGGTTCTAGACTATGGTTCATCATATTACATCTCCATAGTATATCTCCTTTTCAGAGGAAGATGATAACTCATTGAGCCATCTACATAACCAACCCTTGCATATAGAAGTTTTAATCCAAAACCGTCGCATCAAATGTGTGTTGATAGATGGGAGCACTGGTTTGAATATTTGTTCTTACAACTTGATCACACAATTGGGATTTTTAGAAATGGCTATTGATCCTAGAAAGAAAATAACTATCAAGGCATATGATGAAGAAGAAAGATCCTCCAAGGGAACAATTGTCTTGCCTATAAAAATAGGTCCTGTCATCAGAGATACTACATGTCAAGTTGTTGACATACCTTTGGCTTAAAACATCCTTCTAGGGAGACCCTAGATACATGAAATGAAATCTATTGCTTCTACATATCATCAGTTCTTGAAGTTTCCTTATGAAGGAGTAGAGGTAACCATCTCGGCTGACACGTCTATAATTTTCAATGCATTGAAGGAAAGTGCTGATAAACTTGTTCCTAATAACATAGAATCTTCCACTAAATAGTAAGACACTGCTTCAACTTCCAAGATGGAAGATATTTCTAAAGAGGTTGCAATCAAAGAAAAAGGTATGGGAGAATATACTATCGAGCCAGTCTTATCTTTGACATCTTTCCCTATCTCACCTAAGTCTTATGGGCAAACTCTAAAATAGTCCAAACCAGAATCTAAGAAACCTCTTGAGGCATATAAAGGAAATTTTGTTGCCGAACAAGTACCTAAACAATAATTTGAAGAGGATGAAGTTGTGCTTGCATGGCTCTACAAAGAAGACCAAAATCCCAAATTGATCAGTCATGTGATACTAAAACATTGAAGGTTCCTTCTAATTCATATGGTCTAGGGGACAGATTGATTACAAAGATGGGATATACAAGAAAAGGACCTCTAGGACTATAGGGTAAGGGTCTTCTATCACCTCTTGACCATCATGGTTGAGAAAACAAGAATACAGTAGGTCTAGGGTACAAGAAGAAGCCTTTCTATCTTAGCAATAATTCTCCACATGTCATAGAGAAAATCAAGCTAGAAGAAGCTCTTCTTGAGAAAGAAGAAATAGAACAATCTAATAGTGATGAATCTAACAATATTGAAGAGCTTGTTCCTTATGAGCATTTTCCTAAAGAAATAAAAGACCTCCTTGATGCTGAAGATGATCCCATAAAGAGGATCAATGTAGTAGAATCACAAGAACCTACTATGGAACAAGCGATAGTTGCAACACAAGAACCAGCTAATCTTGAAGGTAATCAAACAGACAAAAGGAAGGAAAAGCCTATCACTATAGATGAACACTTAGAGCATTCCAGTGATTCTAAAATAGATTCCCATGAGTATGAATTCAAATTAGAATCTGAGGGTAACCCTTCTTGGGGTATTCATCCTGACTTTATTCATGTTCTTAAATTTCCTAGAGGTATAAATGAGGAATCCAATGACTATGAATGGGGAGCCATTCCAAAGGAAGATGAACTTATTATAGAGAAACATATTGATGTTATTCACCAATATGCACCTACACCCAATGCAAGTCTAGAGTGAAATAATGAATTTAACAAGTCTGATCCACTGATGGTTGAATTGGACTCCAACAATGACATTGAGCCTATTCATGAATTGAATGTCTTAAGTTGTAATATCACCTTCAAAATCAAGCATCAGGTTAGGACCAATGATGATAGATCCATATCCGTAAACACTATCTCTCAATGCTTCCCCTCTTTGACTATCCAATATGCAGACCTTCTTGACCAAACCTCCACAAATCTGAGCTATGGTATTTATATCTTCCCAAATGACTATTCCCTTGCTTTCTACCTAAATGCAGTTGAGCCTATGAGGACTTCCATCAGTGAGTCAAGTGTCAACATGACAGAGTTAGACATCAAGTATCTGAGTCAAAAGAATAAAAGAAAAAATAAAGAGAAAAAGAGTTATGAGGGTGAAAACCACTTTGTGGCAGTCTCAGAACCTAAAAAAGTAAAAATAAAAGATGTATCTGAAGGTGAAAAGCTCTCTGAGGTGCCTACGGATGAGATATTTGATGTCCTTCCAAGTCATTTACAAGACAGATCTCCATTTCTAATTGAGCCCACTCAATCCATCAACTTGGGAATAGAAAAAGAACCACAGTTGATCCATGTAGCACATGTACACACTAAATAGTGCATTTCTCTAAGTCATTACTTCAAAGGGAATCCATGAATGGGAAACCTTGAGAAAGTGACCTAGAGCTCCCTAGGCATGGAGTCACAAGACTATTTTGAATATTGCTCTTAGCTAGAGCTATTGAAGCATGCAACCTTGCTAGTAAACCACACAATGGGAGATTCAAAGAGACAAGGGCAAGAATGCCAATATCCTCAAGAGTCAATAAAAATGCAATGCAAGCTATGCTAAGATTGAAGATGCAAGCTAAGCTATGGAAATCAAAATGAAAGTATTACAAACCCTTGCTAATTAAGCTATGTGAGCTAATCTAAAGCATAAAGGAAATCTAAGCTAGATGCCATGAAAGCATAAATATGAAGCTAAGCTAAGAATGCAAGAAATGAAACTATGATGCAACAATGATCTCCAAAAGCTCCAAAGTCTCCAAGAAATCCTGCAGCATAAGGTTAGTATTCAAATATGGATATACAAATGAGAAGAGAGCTCTTTTTTTATAGGAAATGAAAACGAATGGACCATGGAGATTAAGTGGCAAAAGATTTAATCAAGGGTGGAGCTTGAAAGAGGAGCAATCCATGTGCACACATATCCTCTAATGAGAAAATAAGAGTTGACTTTTGTGTCCATATGAGACAAAAAGTTCTTTTCTTCTTTTTATAAAATAAGAATAATGCTTTATTTGTGCAACTTAGGATAAGAGGAAAAATGGGGGATTTTTATTTAATAAAAGGGGAGGAAATATTCCTTTTAAATAAATAAAGACTTTAGGATAAAATGGTTAGCCCAAGGCAAATAATAAAAAATGATAAAAATAGGATTTGATAAAGGAAATTGATATTATTGAAAATGCTGATTTTTGAAAATATTCATTCAGGGATTTGATAAATTGTTGAATGGGGGCCCAAAGTCTAGGTGACCATTTTAGGGTGCATACAACACAATCCTTATCAGAAGAAGAAAAGAAAAAATTTACTACATTCCTAACAGAGAAAAAGATCAACTTTGCATGGAAATATTCAGATATGCCAGGGTTGGATCCTGATCTTATAATGTACCATCTATCTATTTGCTCCTGGAGTAAAACTTGTTAAACAAAAATTGAGAAAGATGCATCCTCATGTTGCACTTTTGGTAAAATCTGAATTACAGAAGCTCCTAAAAGCTAGATTTATCTGGGTGATTGATTATGTAGAATAGATCTCTAATATTGTACCTATTTCAAAACAAGATAAATCAATTAGAGTGTGCACAGACTTTAGAGATGTGAATAAAGCATGCCCTAAGGATTATTTTCCACTACCTAGCATTGATATGATAGTGGACATGACAGCGGGTTTTGAGATGTATTCCTTGATGGATGGTTTCTCCAGATATAATCAAATAAAAATTACTCCTGAGGATCAAGAGAAAACTGCTTTCACATGTGCATGGGGTACCTTTTGTTCGAATGTTATGCCATTTGGGCTTAAAAATGTTGGTGCTACATATCAGAGAGCCATGACATCTATTTTTCATGACATGATGCATCGAGCTATGGAGGATTATGTTGATGATACTTTAGAAAAAAATATGATTAGAGCTGAACATCTAAATGACTTGAGCAAGATACTAGACAGAATGGAAAAATTTAGTCTCAGACTAAATCCTAAGAAGTGTGCTTTTGGTGTCACTTCTAGAAAGCTCTTAGGATACATAGTTTCAAAGAAAGGAATTGAATTTGATCCAACTAAAGTAAGGGATATAATGGAGATGCAACCCCCAAAGAATATTAGTCAAATGAAAACATTACAAGGGAGAGTTCAATCTATCAGACGCTTCATATCATAGCCTACAAACATATCACAACCTTTTACAAAAACATTACATAAAGGTGTGACATTTGCGTGGAGTGAAGAATGTGAGAATAATTTTAACCATATCAAGACATATCTATCAAATCCTCCTATCTTGATGCCTTCTATACAAGGGAAGCCGCTGATCCTATATGTCTCCGCAATAGATACATCACTAGGGGCATTGCTAGCACAGTATGATGAGAATAAAAAGGAAAGAGCTATATACTATATCAATAGAACCTTGGTTGCATATGAAAAGAACTATTCAATGATTGAAAAAGATTGTCTAGCTATGATCTTTGCATCACAAAAATTGAGACATTATATGTTAGCCCATACCACTCATTTGGTAGCTAAGATTGATCCACTCAAGTACCTACTAAGCAAAGCTGCCCTCACAGGTAGATTAGCCAAATGGGTTATGCTTTTAAGTGAATTTGACATTGAATATGTTGAAAGAAAAGCTATTAAAGGCCAAGTTATTGCTGATCAATTGGTGGATGAACCTATGTTTGTTGATACACCAATGCACATGGAATTTCCAGATTCCTCTATCATGAATCTTTCTTCTAGAGAATGGTAGTTGTTCTTTGATGGCTCCTACACACAGAATGGATTTGAAGTAGGCATATTGTTTATTACTCCTCAAGGATACTCAATCCCTAAAGCATTTAGACTCAATTTTCCTTGTACAAATAATATTGATGAATATGAAACCCTTCTTAATGGCATGGAAATAGCAATTGAATGGAGAGTGACTGAGATACACATTCATGGAGACTCCCAAGTTGTTATCCGTCAAGTCAATGATGTGAACCAAACAAAAGATGAAAATATCATTCCATACAAAAGAATGGTAGATGATCTAAAGAATTATTTCATATCTATCACATTTGAGAAAATTCCTAGAATAGGGTTGTCGATGCAATGGAAACACTATCTACTCTATTACAACAACCTAAACATGAGCTATGCTACGAGTTCCTGGTGGAAGCACTATCTTATCCTGCATATGATTCCCCCAAAACCTGCATGATCTACACTATTGTTGGTCATGATTCATCTTGATACAAAAACCTTTTCTCCTATCTCCAAGACCAAATCATTCCTGAAACCTTCAATCACCATGAGAAAAGATACCTAATCCGTAATGCCTCCTGATATGTCATCATTTGTAATGATCTGTACAAACAAGGTCTAGCTGGTACGCTACTTAGATGTTTAGAACAGGAAGAGTCTCAACGTGCACTCGAGGAATTCCATGAGGGTATATGTGGGTCACACTCAAACATTTTAACACTAGCTTGAAAGCTTATTAGGGCTAGGTACTATTGGTCTGAAATGGAAAAAGATGCAATCAAGTTTGCTAAAAACTATCAAAAGTGCCAAGTACATGGTAACTTAATTCATGCTCCAGGGAAAGATCTTATTACCTTCACTACACAATGGTCTTTTCACCAATGGGCATTTGATCTCATAGGAACCATACATCCTCATTCTTCTAATGGACATACCCATATAATCACAACTATAAAGTATTTTACAAAGTGGGTAGAAACAGTTCTCTTAACACAAGCAACTAGGAAACAAATTTCTATGTTCATCTTGAACTATATCATATGCAGATATGGAATTCCTCATTCCATAGTCACAGATAATGGTGGACAGTTCAAGAATAAAGACTTAGATGATTTATGTGCCAAATTCAAGATTACACAACATTTGTCATCTATCTACTATCCTCAAGGGAATGGACAAGCAGAGGTTTCTAACAAGAATCTATTGAAAATCTTACACCAAATAGTTAATAAAATAGGAAGAGATTGGCATCTCATGATCAATCCAACTCTCTGGGCCTACAGAACAAGTATCAGAATGCCCACTGGGGCTACACCATTTTCTTTATTTTATGGGTCTGAAGCGGTACTACCTATTGAGGTTGAAATCCCATCACTAAGAATCAGAATGCATGGTCTAGTAATTGATGATGCCTATAGAGTGTCTAGGTTGCAAGAACTTGAACTACTAGATGAGCGTAGACAAGTAGCATATGATCATCTTAGATTGTATCATAAATGAATGTCTAGAGCTTACATCAAGAAAGTCAGACATAGAGAATTTCAAGTTGGTGATCTAGTCTTGAGAGAGAATCCTAAAAATCAATCACATCGAGAATGCAAGGGGAAGTTTGAACCCAACTGGCTAGGTCCCTTTGTAATCACTACTAATTTTGGCTCTGGTGCCTATCAACTCTCAATGACTAAAGGAGAATAGCTTCATGAACCAATCAACGTTCTCCATCTAAAGAAATTCTATGCCTAAGGCATTCAGTGTTTGGTAAAATGTCCTGAAAAAATTATAAAAATCTGAAAAAGTCCTAAAAGTCCTAAAAAAATTAACATCTTGGTGAAAACCTAGCAATAGGTGCCTTCATGATTCACAAAAAAAAAATATCAAAATATATCAAAAGTACAAAAAATTTGAAAAATGAAAAAAGCAAAAAAATGAAGAAAAAGAAAAAGTGCCTTGGTGAAAACCTGGAAACAAGCGCCTTGGTAGAAAAAATAGAATCTCTGCCAAGATGGTGAAAACTTGGCAAAAGGGTGCCACTTGTTTAAAAATGCTCCATCTATCAGCGCAATCTTTCTTTCCTAGCTTTCAGTCTTGCTTTAGTTTGTACATATCTCTTGGTTTGTTTCTGCATATCCTTGTTTTCAATAAGTTAGTCTGTACACCAATCAGCTCAAGCGTCTATATCCTATTTATGCTTAACACTTGGGGGCAATCAATGTCATATCCTATGGCCTCTAGTGTATCTTTAGATGTGTCATATCTAATTAGAGTCTTTTGAAGCTTCATCTAAGTCAGTCAGTCTGTCTCCTCTCCAGAAAGGATTTTGCATCTACGACAATGCAATCAAACTGAAAACAATTTGTGCTTTTCATGCTTTTATCTCCTTGTATGCTTACTGATTCACATTGATATTTTTTCATATTGTGTCCTTTGAGTTCTTCAATGATGTCCTTTACAGGATTTAGAGAGTGATGACTAGGGGCATAATATTTTATTTGTCTTCTGCTTGTATGTGAAAATCTAACAACCTTGGAAATTTTGGATTGAAATGGTGTCTGACTATAAGAGCCTCTATCTTGAATTGGATGGCCATGCGTACCTTGACCATTGATACCTAGAAAATTAAAAGAAGTTTGATCTAAGTATTGTCTTTTTGAGTGAGTTCTTTCTCCTACTGTGCAACGCGATCTTGCCTAAGGATGGGAATGATAAAGGGTCACTACAGGTAATTCACACTAGATTTAGAATGATCTCTTGACTATTTGATGTGTTGGTAATGCAACGCGTATTCAGTTCATCATGACGTTTGTGTTTTGATTCTTATACAAATTGCAATATCAAAATTGACATGATACTCAGGTCATCCTGACGTTTGTGCCTTGGTGCTTATATCTAATCTGATATTTTGAAAACAAAATCAATATTCATATGTCCATGGTTGTTTGACCAGTGGGTGTTGTATTGATTCTTGAGCATACAAATCAATATTCATATGTCTATAGTTTCCTACCTAGTGGGCATTGTATTGATTTATCTGGTTACCTTAAAATTTAATGATGAAAATGACTGACACATGATCAGTGACTAGGTCCTAGGTCTCAGGTTGTATATCATTCTACATGTCTCTTTGCATTTTTCATGTTTGCATGATCTCACAAAATTTGGATAAACTTCAATGCTTAAACAATTCTTCAATCACATCTTTGAATCTAACAAGAGCTTAAACCTAACACGAAGGTCCATCCAATGAAATAGCAAGTAGAATCCTTTTTCGGGATCAAAATCAAAATCTGAGATCATTTATATTATTAACTACTTGCATAATCGACCTTCAATCATCACAAAAATCTAGAATTTATCAACTTAATTGATTATCTTACATCAAACTATCAAAATTTCAACTTGGTCAACTATGGTCAACTCATGGTCAAACCTAGTCAAATTTGGTCTCCAAGAGCTCTAAACGATGCAGAATGCATTCTCGGACATGCACAACCAATTCTCAAATCAATTAACATGCTTCTAAACTATAACGCTGACTTTTCTTGTTAGATTTCAATTTTAATCCCAAAGGGGGCATGGTATTACACATCATTCAAGTCTATAAATCTAAATTTGTAATCAATCTTTCCTCAGTAATCAAGACAACAACCACGTCTAGTTGTTGACTCATCAAAAGACCTCGTCGCTTGGTGAAAATCTATCATTGCTTGGGGCATATCAGATTCATCGAGATCCATATCAATCTAGTATCCTAATCTATCTTGTAAACTATATCAACTTTTCATAACCATTAGTTCATTAGCATTATTTCCTTGGTTCTTCATAATTAAAGGGTTCAGATGTGATACTAATGTGATTCTTATTGACAATCAGGTCTGGAATCAGTCACTCACTTCTTCGCAATCATAAGGTTCAGAATCAGGCATTTTGGCACTTTTTCATAATCATCGGTTCATTGTTGCTATAGTTAACATTATCTTTGATCATTCAGGAACTAATATCATCAAATCTTTCAATCGGTTTCTGCCTCAAAATCGGTTCATCTTTCAAATCAATTTCAATATCATACATAGACTAATCTTTGAACCCCCTGCGCTTCGCACAGTAATTCAAAGAGGGGCAAAATATAATACCCCAAAAATGGGCTATAGGCTCATTAACCTCCTACATCCTCAAATCGAATGAAATCGACATCGAAGTCCTAACCTAAGGCACATTTGAACATCATCGAATCTTAATTGATTATCTTAAATTTTGCATCAGGGAATATTCCTAGAAATATTCCAAATTTATCATAATTATCTTTAATTTAATGATTATTTGGTGATAAATCCTATTTATCCTAAAGTTTGATTAATTGAATATTCTGAATATTTAATTAATTAGATTTAATTTTGCCACTTAATTATTTAATTACATTTTATTATATTTATTCCTAAATTGTATTATTTAAATTTTGACAATAAATAAAAAATCCTATGACTAATTGATTAAATTCTTATTTAATTAACTAATGTCAGTTGTCAAATTTAATGATATAGTTTTTTTAAAAAATTTGATTTAGTAATTGATTAACCCATAAATCAGTTATTTTAAGTCAAAAAATCAGTTAAGTTGAGAATAAATCACTTTATTTATTTAATTAATTCATAATTAATTGTGCACATTCAAAGAGTAGTTAAACTTAAATCAGGAAATCAATGCAAGTTGTTAACTTTTGGAAACTCAATATCTATTTTGGGTTCAAAGCTGATCTAAACTTCTGATTTGAGTTAAAAAGCTATTTTTGCATGATTTTGCATGATTATGCGAGTTAATTATCTTTGATTCCTTGTTGACTCAAAAATCAACCTGAGTTCATCAAGAGTTATTTATGACTTTCCTCATGCACCCTCAAGCCTTGGATTTCTATAAAATCAAGGCTTTAGCTTCTCCAAAAGGATCCACAATCCATGAAATTGCATCCTCACGCTATCGAATTGGTGATCGAAGAATCCATCTTTGCGAATCCAATCTATTGTGAGATTTTGATTGTTTTGAGCATTCATATCATTTGGCATATCATTTTTAGATTAATTGCATATCATATCAATTTCATTTAGATTAGTTTCATATCTGGTTTTTCATCATAATTGCATAGAAAATACAAAAATATAGATTAATTTCATATCCATATTCTGCATTCAAATCCTTCATTTAGGTGTTGTCAATGTCACTAGTCTCGGTCTAATCTGAGAAGATCATACTCACATCTACTAGAAGGTAGTAAATCACCTGGTTAGTTTAGTTTCCATTTCATTAGATGATTTTGATTTTTTCTAGCCTCTAATATTTTACTGAGGTGTTGTGTCTATAGCTAAGTACAAAATTCACACACACATCAACCTCTTACACACCTCCTCCACAAGGACACAAGCTTCAAATGGGATCCTATCTATCAGAGAAGCTTTGATAAGCTCAAGGAATATGTGGCTAACTCTCCTATTCTTGTGACGCCAATTTTAGGACGCCCTATAATCCTATACATATCTATAACTACTACGGCATTGGAGGCACTCTTAGCACAACATGATGATAAAAACATAGAAAGTGTTAGAATAACTGAGAGGGGGGGTGAATCAGTTATCCACAGTCCCAATTACAAAATGTATATCCAAAACAAATTACAAAAAATTTTGTAGCTCGGTAACATAAAATAGTACTCTGTCTGTGTATTTACCAATTGCTAGTTAAAACTTATAAAGATTAATGATCAAATCAAATATGTAGCATATAGAGTATGACAACAAAAAATCACCATAGTCAACACATAACACAAGAGATTTAACGTGGAAACCTTGTTAAGGGAAAAACCACCTAGGACCGGCAACCCAAAAATTATTCACTCTTCTGAAGTGAGGTCGGTGAAGACCCAACCCTGTTAAAGGTTACAAACACACTATTAGGTGTGACCATGTTAGAGGATTTTAGACCAACTGTTATCATCCAACCAACATTCACTATGGGGTTGATAGGATAACAAATATACACTCTATGAATGACATTACAAGACTTTCCAAGTCCACTTTGTTAAGAGATTTATCTGTTTATAATGGTTAAACTATAATAGCAATTTGATCTGACTACAACACAACTTTAATTGCAAATTATCAAATTCATTCTTAAGCTCAATCAAATCCTTTGATCAATGTATCTATTTTGTTTCAATCAATTTTCATTAACTTACTATCACTTGGTTATTGCTTCCTGATGCTCTGTAATCTCTGTAGCTTGGTTCTCCTTAACCAGTTTGATCAAGCTTGCATGAAACTTATTCATGTGAAATCTTTGAAGTCTCCTTCTTCCAACATTCATTTCATTGTGAAACTCTATTCTCTTAAATAGACATGTAAACCATTTTAATTCCATCCATCAAATTTTGTCTCTTAATCTCCTTTGTTGATTTTTCCGCTTTAACCTTCCTTGGCTGATGTGTCAATAATATGTTTCAGTTTTGTTCTTTAGATCTTCCTTGAATTATGCTAGCCATGGATCTTCATAACAAACATTATCTATTACCTCAAATTCATAACACTTTATAGCTCATCAATCCTTGTCAGATAAACTAATCATTTAGTTCTTTTCTTCTTCTCGGTTAACAAAGAAATGCGTCGATGAACACAAGCTCAGTTTATATTATTGTCGGTACTATGTCGGTGTATACTGAAATGCTTCTCTAACCGACCACACTACTTTTTGCATTTTGTTCTTTTCCTTCATCATAGATGAATGCAACATAATCAAGTCAATAACATAAGGTCATAGACTCATTCAAAAGTTACTCAATGAATTCCTTATCCTCATCTGACATGCCCATCTTCCTCCATGTAGATATATATGTTCTTCATTTCTTTTCTTCCTTTCTATAGATGTATAGGTATAGTAACTTACAAGATAAGTACTGTCAAAGTTAGTTGACATCAATGACAATATATTACCGATTTAATCATCTTACATATCTAATCAACAACTCAGCGATCTCAAATCATAGATCTTCAATGTATTCAAATCAGTTGTAGTTCATCAGAAAGGGCCATATACTATATAAGTAAAACTCTTGTTAGCTATGAGCTTAATTACTCACCAATGGAGAAAGCATGCCTTGCAATGGTCTTCGCCACTCAAAATCTTAGACATTACATGCTTAGTCACACCATCAAGGTCATCTCAAAGGTGGACCCACTGAATTATCTTCTATCAAGGACAAATCTCATAGATTGTATGGAAAAATGGGTCATGCTACTCAATGAATTTGACATCCAGTACATAGACAAAAAAGTAATCAAAGGGCAAGTAATTGTTGATCAGCTAGCAGAAGCACCACTGGTGGATGCATATCCACTAATCATGGAATTTCCTAATGAGAATCTATGTATGATCAAAGAACAACCAGTATGGAAGCTATACTTTGACAGCTCCTACACATCACATGGATCAGGGGCAAGAATCCTCTTTGTCACCCCTCAAGGTGATTATATCCCCAAATCATTCAAATTGGGATTCCCATGTACCAACAATATTGTAGAGTATGAGGCACTCATCTTAGGTCTCAAAACATCTATCCATAGGAACATCACAGAGCTACAAGTCTTTGGAGATTCACAGCTAATAATCAAGTAAGTCCAAGATCAATTCCAAATGAAGGATGACAAGTTATTGCCCTATAAAGAACTGGTGTACAAAATGAAAGAACACTTCTTGAGTTTATAGTTTACGCAGATACCAAGGCTTCAGAACAAAGATGTTGACACGATGGCAACCATCGAATCCTTGCTAGAGATATTTCACAATGCATCACAATATGAATTCTTAGTCGAGCAGCAACACACGCCTGCTTATGTGAATGAAGATTCAAAAATTGTAATGCTCCTCCAATCCTAACAAATCATGGTTATGTTCTCTAGAAATTAGAAAGTGTTATATTTGATTTTGTAAGAGAATAATCTTTCTTGAGGTGGTTGCTTCCTAGTCCCTATAACTTCATATTTTAATATTGCATAAGTATGTTCCTTTATATCTCCTTATGTGTCAATGATATTACCAGTCTAATACTTACAACTGTTTACCGATCAAATCTAACATGTAACATGAAAAGTATGATAAAAAACAAATATCACAATCAACACATAACACAAGTGATTTAATGTGGAAACCCTGTAAAGGGAAAAATCACTTGGGACTAGCAACCCAAAATTGTTCACTCTTCTGAAGTGAGGTTGGTTAAGACCCAACCCTGTTAAAGGTTACAAACACACTGTTAGGTGTGACCTTGTTAGAGGATTTTAGACTAGAAGTTATCATCCAACTAGCATTCTCTATGGGGTTGACTGGATAACAATGTTCATTCTATGAATGATACATCATAAGACTTTCAGAGTCCACTCAGTTAAGAGATTTAAACTCTATACAATGGTTAAATATGTAATAGTAAAGTGACCTATGTTAATAAAACTTCAATTGAAGATTACAGATAAATATTTAGTCCATACAAATCCTTCTGATCAATAATTCACTTTAGATTCAATACTGTATCAACTTACTGTCCCTCGATAATAGCTCTTTGTAGCTCGGTAATTATTCTGCAGCTTAGTTCTTACTAACCAGTATGATCAGAATGCATGAAAACCTTATTCACATGATAATCTTGCAACTTTTTCTTCCTCTGGCACTTTCATAAATAAATTTTGTTCTCTTATATAGATGAGTAAATCATTTTCTTCTCCACCATCAAATTTTTCCGCTTAATCACATTCATAAATTTTGCCACTTAAAACTTTCTCGATACTTGTGTCAATAACACATTTCAATCTACTTCATTAGATCTTCTTTTGAATTTTGTCAGTCGTCGATCTGTGTAAAAAATATTATCTATTACCTCGATGTTATACTCTTGCCAACTTATCAATCTTATCGACTAAACTAATAATTTAATTCATTCTATTCTCCTCTATTAACAAAGAATGCATCGGTGAACACTGCTCAGTTAATACTATGGTTGGTATACACTACACTCCGTCAGTGTATACTAGAAATGCTTCATTTACTGACAACACTACTTTGTGTCTTTCAGCTCTATACTTCATCATAGATAAATGCAACATAATAAAGTCAATATCGTCAAGTCATAGACTCATCAACAAGTTACTCAATGTGTTCCTTATCGTCACCTATCATGTACATCTTTCCTCACGTAGATTTCTCTATTCTTTATCTCTTTCACCTTTCTTCAGATGCCTCCATGTGGTAAGTTACAAGATAAGTGTTGTCAAACTAGTTGACATCAATGACAACATAATAATGATTTAATCATATTACATATCTAATCAGCAACTCCTCAGTGATCTTTAATCATAGATTCTTCAATCAAATTCCAAATCAGTTGTAGTCGAACAATCTCTCCCTTTGGCATTGATGGCAACTCAAGTAATATGAAATGTACCATACACATACCAAACATACATTCTACAACTTTGTGAACAAATGTTGTAAGTCAAATAGACTTAATATGTTTAATCACTGTGTTACTGAACCAACATTAAGTAATACAACTTTACCTTGCTGTAGTTGTGATCTTTTCAGTTCTCCAGTTCCATTTAGATTGTCTCTCCCTTAGATAATTAAAACCTTTCAACCTCTTTCATACTTTTTAGCTCTCCCTTTCATTTTTGTACATTCCTTTCATATTTTTCATCTCTCCCTTTGATAGCAATGCCAAAGAAACAAAAAAACAATTAGCTCTGTATTAGCCAAGTAACTCTTTGTGGTGTTCAGTACTTCCTCTATATCTTTGTATACTGATATCTCATGAGTTCAAGTTCTCAAACTTAATCACAACCTTGAACATGATTCAATGTGTGAACTATGTTTCATCAACATGAATGATCTTGTGATAAAAGTAGGCTGATGAAACATCCAGATCACCTTAGTGACTGATAGACAGGGGACAGACCCCAAGTCTAGTCCTCAAGTATTCAAATGTGTCCTTCGGTAGGGGCTTTGTAAAAATATCTGCAAGTTGTTCTTTAGATGTAACAAATTCTAACTTAACTTGCTTCTCTTGCACTTGTTCTCTTAAGTAATGATCCTTAATAGATATATGCTTTTTCTTAGAGTGCATCATAGGATTCTTTGAAATATTAATAGCACTAGTGTTGTCACAGTATATAATCACCGGGTCAGTGATTACCTCATTCATTCCTTCCAACACTTGTTTGATATATGAAATGTTTGAATAGTTAGTAGCAGAAACAACATAATCTGCTTCAGCTATAGACTGAGAAATACAAGCCTACTTTTTACTTGTCTAGGTTACAAGTCTTTCACCAAAGAAAAATGCTCCTCCGGTGGTGCTTTTTCTATCATCCACATTTCCAACCCAATGAACATCAGTGTAAACTTTCAGTTCAAAATTCCCTTCCTTAGAATAAGATAATCCATAATTCTCTATTTTCTTCAAGTATCTAGATCCTTTTTGTAGCTATCATGTGTGATTCTCTAGGGTTACCAAAAAATCTTGCAACAATTCCCACATCATGTGCTATATCTGGCCTACTGTGAACTACATACATTAACTTACCAATCATGGATCGGTAAAGTGTCTAATTTACCTCAGTAGTTTCATCCTCCTTTGTCAATTTGCATCTAGTAGCCATTGGTGTTCCTACAGGTTTAGCATCTTCCATGCCAAATGTCTTCAGTACTTCCTTTATGTATTTAGATTGTGTGATGAATATGCCATCACTTTGCTGAATCACTTGTAGTCCAAGAAAGAACTTAATCTCTCCAAACATAGACATTTCAAATTCCTTTTGTATTTCATCAGAAAATGCCTTGCAGACAAGATCTGAGCCACCAAAGATAATATCATCAACAAATATTTCAGCAATGGTAATAGTATCATCAGTATCACCTTTCACATACAAATTGGTTTTTTCACTTGTTCTAACAAATCCAATACTTAACAAGCAAGCATGTAGTCTTTCATACCATGCTCTTGGTGCTTGCTTTAGTACATATAAAGCTTTATGTAATCTACATACCATGTCTTTATTGTTGGGATCAACAAATCCTTCAGGTTGTTCAATGTAGACTTCTTCTTCAAGTATACCATTCAAAAATGTTGACTTTACATCCATTTGATAGACTTTGAATTTCTTATGTGCAACATATGCAAGTAGCATTCTAACTCCTTCTAATCTAGCAGCAAGTGCAAATGTCTCACCATAGTCAATGCCTTCTTCCTGTGCATATCCCTTGTATACTAATCTGGCTTTATTTCTTGTGACTTCACCATTTTCATTTAATTTATTCTTGTATATCCACTTAGTACCGATAGCATTCTTATATTTTTGTCGGGGTACTAAGGACCAAGTTTTTTTCTTTTCTATTTGTTCTATTTCCTCCTTCATTGCATTAACCCATTCTTCATTCTCTAATGCAATTTTCATAGTTTTAGGTTCAAACTCACAAATTAGACATGTACCTTGTCTTATTTTGCTTCTAGTTTGCATTCCAACATGTTTGTCTCTAATGATTTGTGTTTCAGGATGATGTCTCCTAAAAAAACTAGCCAAAACTTGATTTCTCCTTTCCTGTTCATCCTACTCAAGGTCATTTCCTTGTTCGATAGCTTCTTCATGTTCATTGGTTTGTGGTGCCTGTTGTACTGCATTGTTTCCTTGCTTACCGATTGTTACAGCTTGCGGTGTCAGTAGATACTCTGGATGTTCAATGTAAGTGAATCTACCCTAATCTTCCAATTCCTTTGTACTTTCCTTTGTGTACTTGTCATCAAACTCATCAACACAAAAATTTGTACTTTCAACAATCTTATTTATAGTCTTATTCAAACATTTGTATGCTTTACTTGTAGTGGAATATCCAAGAAATATTCCTTCATCTCCTTTAGAGTCAAATTTGTCATTTCTCTCATCTTTCAAGATAAAGCATTTACTTCAAAAAATTCTGAAGTAACTTACAGTAGGTCTGTGTCCAAACCATAGTTCATAAGGTGTTCAGTTGGAGTCCTTTAGTTGTACTTAGTTAAGAACATATATAGTTGTGCTAACATCTTCCATCCAATATGTTTGAGCAACATTCTTCTATATCATTAATGTTATAACACAGTCAATTATAGACCTATTCCTTCTTTCAGCAATGCCATTTTGTTGAGGTGTCCTCAGTGCTAATACCTACCTCTTGATTCCATGCTCATTGCAAAAGTTAGTAAATTAATCAAAGATAAATTCACCTCCTCTATCAGATCTTAAGCACTTTATTTCCTTACCGGTTTCTTTCTCTAGCTTAGCTTTATACCACTTAAACATTTTGAAAGCTTCAGATTTCTCTTTCAAGAACATAATAGTCATCAGTCTAGTGTAATCATCAACAAAAAGAATAAAATATCTATCACTAGAACAGCTCTGAGTTCTCCTAGGGCCACATAGATCAGTATGAACCAACTCAAGTATCTTCTTTGTTGAATAGTCTTTGCTTTTAAAAATAGACTTAGTCATCTGACCTCTTTGACATTCATGGCACATGTCATGATCAGGTTTTGTCAAGTTAGGCAATCCTCTAACTCTTTTCTTTCTACTAATCTTGATCATATTTTCAAAGTTCACATGGCATAACCTTCGGTGCCACAACCAAGCATCTTCATCCTTTATTAACAAACAAGAAGATTGATCCATATCAAGATAGAATAGATTACCTCTGGATTGTGTACCAGTTCTGACAATTCTTCCTCCATGATTATAAATCTTCACCTTTTTTCTCTAAAAAGCTATTCAGTGGCCTAAATTGTTAAACTAAGCCACCTTTATCAGATTATAGTTCAGACCATCTACCCAATATGCATTTTCACATTTTAATTTTTCATTGATCATCAGTGAGCCTTTACCTCTTACCATACAAGGTGCATCATTTCCCATTCTCACAGATCCTCCATTATATTCAACAAGATGATCAAAATTCTCTACATCACCGGTCATATGATGTGTGCAACCATTGTCTATGATACATGTATCATTTTTTCTTGCTTTAGAGATCAGTGTTGTCTCTTCATGTTTCTCTTCCTCTTCTGAGTCATCTTCCATAGAAACAAATACAACTTCTATAAAATCATCAGAATCAGATTCAGTTTCAATATCTTCGACTATGTAACATACCTTTTTTCCTTTTTCATCTCGGTTGTCTTTTTTGTTGTGTTGGTAACCTCTATTGACTCTTTTGTTAGAATAACTGAGAGGGGGGTGAATCAGTTATCTAGTGTCCCAAAACAAAATGTATAATTCAAAACAATTTCTTCAATTTCTGCTTGTCGGTAAGCAATACTAATTCTCACTATCTGTACTTTTACTAATTACCATTCTATAACTTATAACTATTTATTGATCAAATCTAACATGTAACATGTAAAGTATGATAACAAACAAATAGCACAATCAACACATAACACAAGAGATTTAATGTGGAAACCCTGTAAAGGGAAAAACCACCTGGGATCGGCAACCCAAAATTATTCACTCTTCTGAAGTGAGGTCGGTTAAGACCCAACCCTGTTAAAGGTTACAAACACACTGTCAGGTGTGACCTTGTTAAAGGATTTTAGACTAGAAGTTATCATTCAACCAACATTCACTATGCATTGACAGGATAACAATGTTCATTCTATGGATGATACATTATAAGACTTTCAAAGTCCTCTTAGATAAGATAATTAGACTGTTTAAAATGGTTAAATATGTAACAATAAAATGACCTGCCTTAATACAACTTCAATTGCAGATTATAGATCAATATTTAGTCCATACAAATCCTTATGATCAATAATTAACTTCAAATTCAATACTGTATCAACATACTATCCATCGGTAACTTCTCTTTGTAGCTCAGTAATTATTCTGCAGCTCAGTTCTTACTAACTAGTATGATTAGAATGCATGAAAACCTTATTCACATGATAATTCTATAGCTCTTTCTTCTTCCAGAACTTTCATAAAGAAATTATGTTCTCTTATACAAATGAGTAAATCATTTTCTTCTCCACAATCAGATTTTTTCGCTTAATCATATACATTGATTTTGTTGCTTAAAATTTCTTAGTACTTGTGTCAATAACATGATTCAATTTGCTTTGTTAGATCTTCTTTGAATTTTGTCAGTCGTCGATCTACGTAAAAAACATTATCTGTTACCACTAACATCGAGGTACTTTACAACTCATCATCCTTATCAGCTAAGCTAATTGTTTAATTCATTTTTTTCTCCTCGGTTATCAAAGAATGCATCAGTGAACATTGCTCGATTAATACTATGGTCGGTATACACTACACTCCGTCAGTGTATACTAGAAATGCTTCATTTACTGACAACACTACTTTGTGTCTTTCAGTTCTATACTTCATCATAGATGAATGCAACATAATAAAGTCAATATCATCAAGTTATAGACTCATCAACAAGTTACTCAATGTGTTCCTTATCCTCATCTATCATGTACATCTTTCCTCATGTAGATTTCTCTATTCTTTATCTCTTTCACCTTTCTTTAGATTTCTCGGTGTAGTAACTTACAAGATAAGTGTTTTCAAGCTAGTTGACATCAATGACAACATAATATTGATTTAATCATATTACATATCTAATCAGAAACTTCTCAGTGATCTTCAATCACAGATTCCTTGTTAGATTCCAAATCAGTTTTAGTCCAACAATCTCTCCCTTTGGCATTGATGGCAACTCAAGTAATATGAAATGTACCATACACATACCAAACATACATTCTACAACTTTGTGGACAAATGTTATAAGTCAAATAGACTTGATATGTTTAATCACTGCGTTACTGAACTAGCTTTAAGTAATACAACTTTATCATTCTATAGGTTTGATCATTTCAGTTCTCCTGTTCCATTTAGATTGTCTCTCCCTTAGATAATTAAAACCTTTCAACCTCTTTCATACATTTCAGCTCTCCCTTTCACTGTTGTACATTCCTTTCATATTGTTCATCTCTCCCTTTGATAGCAATGCCAAAGAAACAAAAAAACAATCAGCTCTGTAGTAGCCAAGTAACTCTCTGTGATGTTTAGTACTTCCTTTGTATCTCTATATACTGATATCTCATCGGTTCAAGTGTACAAACTTAATCACAACCTTGAACATGATTCAAAGTGTGAACTATGC
This sequence comes from Chamaecyparis obtusa, assembly GCA_027943335.1. Taxonomy (NCBI): domain Eukaryota; kingdom Viridiplantae; phylum Streptophyta; class Pinopsida; order Cupressales; family Cupressaceae; genus Chamaecyparis; species Chamaecyparis obtusa. The sequence goes on from BSBK01001589.1 coordinate 730,030, forward strand.
TACATCAACATGAATGATCTTGTGATAAAAGTAGGTTGATGCAACATCCAGATCACCTTAGTGACCGATAGATAGGGGACGGACCCCAAGTCTAGTCCTCAAGTATTCAAATGTGTCCTTCGGTAGGGGCTTTGTAAAAATATCTGCAAGTTGTTCTTTAGATGTAACAAATTCTAACTTAACTTTCTTCTCTTTCACTTGTCCTCTTAAGTAATGATACTTAATAGACATATGCTTTTTCTTAGAGTGCATCACAGGATTCTTTGAAATATTAATAGCACTAGTGTTGTCATAGTATATAATCACCAGGTCAGTGATTACCTCATTCATTCCTTCCAACACTTGTTTGATATATGCAATGTTTGAACAGTTAGTAGCAGTAGCAATGTACTTTTCTTCAGCTGTAGACTGAGAGCTACAAGCCTTCTTTTTACTTGTCCAGGTTACAAGTCTTTCACCAAAGAAAAATGCTCCTCTAGTGGTGCTTTTTCTATCATCCACATTTCCAGCCCAATCAGCATCAGTGTAAACTTTCAGTTCAAACTTCCCTTCCTTAGAATACCATAATCCATAATTCTTTGTTTTCTTCAAATATCTTAAGATCCTTTTTGTAGCTATCATGTGTGATTCTCTAGGGTTAGTAGAAAATCTTGGAACAATTCCCATAGCATGTGCTATATCTGGCCTACTTTGAACTATGTACATTAACTTACCAATCATGGATCGGTAAAGTGTCTAATTTACCTCAGTATTTTCATCCTCCTTTGTCAATTTTCATCCAGTAGTGATCAGTGTTCCTACAGGTTTGGCATCTTCCATGCCAAATGTCTTCAGTACTTCTTTTATGTATTTAGATTATGTGATGAATATGCCATCACTCTGCTGAATCACTTGTAGTCCAAGAAAGAACTTAATCTCTCCAAACATAGACATTTCAAATTCTTTTTGTATTTCATCAGCAAATGCCTTGCAGACAAAATCTGAGCCACCAAAGATAATATAATCAACAAATATTTCAGCAATGATAATAGTATCATCAGTATCACCATGCTCTCGGTGCTTGCTTTAGTCCATATAGAGCTTTATGTAATCTACATACCATGTCTTTATTGTCGGGATCAACAAATCCTTCAGGTTGTTCAATGTAAACTTCTTCTTCAAGTATACCATTCAAAAATGCTAACTTTACATCCATTTGATAGACTTTGAATTTCTTATGTGGAGCATATGCAAGTAGCATTTTAACTCCTTCTAATCTAGCAATAGGTGCAAATGTCTCACCATAGTCAATGCCTTCTTCCTGTGCATATCCCTTGCATACTAATCTAGCTTTATTTCTTATGACTTCACCATTTTCATTTAATTTATTCTTGCATATCCACTTAGTACTAATAACATTCTTATCTTTTGGTCGGGGTAGTAAGGACCAGGTTTTGTTCTTTTCTATTTGTTCTATTTCCTCCTTCATTGCATTAACCCATTCTTCATTCTCTAATGCAATTTTCATAGTTTTAGGTTCAAACTCACAAATTAGACATGTACCTTGTCTTGTTTTTCTTTTGGTTTGCATTCCAGCATGTCTGTCTCCAATGATTTGTCTTTCAGGATGATGTCTCCTGACAAAACTAGCCAAAACTTGAATTCTCCTTTCTTGTTCATCTTGGTCAGGGTCATTTCCTTGCTTGGTAGCTTCTTCATGTTCATCGGTTTGTGGTGCCTATTGTATTGTCTTGTTTCTCTGCTGACCAGTTGTTACAGTTTACGATGTCGATAGATACTCTAGATGTTCAATGTAAGTGAATCTACTATAATATTTCTATTCCTTTGTACTTTCATCTATGTACTTGTCATCAAACTCATCAACATGAACATTAGTACTTTCAAAAATCTTGTTTGTAGTCTTATTCAAACATTTGTATGCTTTACTTGTAGTGGAATATCCCAAAAATATTCCTTCATCTCCTTTAGAGTCAAATTTTCCATTTCTCTCATCTTTCAAGATAAAGCATTTACTTCCAAAAATTCTTAAGTAACTTACAGTAGGTTTGTGTGCAAACCATAGTTCATAGGGTGTTTGGTTGGAGTGCTTCTTCAATTGTACTCGATTAAGAACATATACAGCTGTGCTGACAGCTTCCCTCCAATATGTCTTAGCAACATTCTTCTATATCATTAATGTTCTAGCACTATCAATTATTGACCTATTCCTTCTTTCAGCAATGCCATCTTGCTAAGGTGTCCTCAGTGCTGATACTTGCCTCTTCATTCCATGCTCATTGCAAAAGTTACTAAATTCATCAGAGATAAATTCACCTCTCTATCAGATCTTAAACACTTTATTTCCTTACCGGTTTCTTTCTCTACCTTAGCTTTATAACACTTAAACATTTTGAAAGCTTTAGATTTCTCTTTCAAGAACATAACAGTCATTAGTCTAGTGTAATCATCAACAAAAAGAATAAAATATCTATCACTAGAACAGCTCTGAGTTCTCATAGGACCACACAGATCGGTATGAACCAACTCAAGTATCTTCTTTGTTGAATAGTATTTTCTTTTAAAACTAGACTTAGTCATCTGACCTCTTTGAAATTCATGGCACATGGCATGATCAGGTTTTGTCAAGTTAGGCAATCCTCTAACTCTTTTCTTTCTACTAATCTTGATCATATTTTCAAAGTTCACACGGCATAACCTTCGGTGCCACAACCAAGCATCTTCATCCTTTATTAATAAACAAGAAGACTGATCCATATCAAGATAGAATAGATTACCTCTAGATTGTGTACCTATTCTAACAAGTCTTCCTCCATCATTATAAATCATCACCTTTTTTCTCTCAAAAGCTAATCGGTGGCCTGAATTGTTCAGCTAAGCCACGCTTATCAGATTATAGTTCAGTCCATCTACCCAATATGCATTTTCACATTGTAATATGTCATTGATTATCAGTGAGCCTTTACCTCTTCCCATACAAGGTGCATCATTTCCCATTCTCACAGATCCTCCATTATATTCAACAAGATGATGAAACTTCTCTACATCACCGGTCATATGATGTGTGCAGCCACTATCTATGATCCATGTATCATTTTTGCTTACTTTAGAGATCAATGTTGTCTCTTCATGTTTCTCTTCCTCTTCTGAGTCATATTTCATAGCAACAAATACAACTTCTATATCATCATCAGAATCAGATTCAATTTCAATATCTTCAACTATGTAACATACCTTTTTGCCTTGTTCATCTCTGTTGTCTCTGTTGTTGTGTAGGTAATCCCTGTTGACTCTTCTTCCATAGCTTCCTTCAGATCGGTCTTTGGATCTATCATCATCTTTCTTCTGTGGACATCTAGCAGTGATGTGACTAACTTCTTTACAATTAAATCATGCTAAAGGTAGCTTACCTCTATACCTTCCTTTTCCTTTGGGCAATCTTCTAGCCATAAGTGCTTCAAGCTCATCTAGCTCATCATCGATATAGTCATCACTATCACAATTCTTACCATTCCTGCTAGACTTTCCAATCTTCAGAGAAGACATGAAAGTGGATTCAATAGAAGGAACAACATTGTTATCAAATTTGTTTAATTCAAAGGTTGTAAGTTTACCAATCAAAGTGTCAAGAGTAAGGTTGGATGTAGCTCTTGTTTCATGAATTGCAGAAATCTCTATTGCATAAACTGGTAGCAAAGTTTTGAGAATCTTGCTTATTATTGTTTCATCATCTATCACTCCATCAGATGCTCTAATAGCATGTACTACTTCTTTGAGTCTATTTGAATATTGGACAATATTCTCACCTTCTTTCATTCTCATATCATCAAATATACCTTTGAAACTTTCAGCTCGGTCTCTTTTGACATTCAGATCTCCATTGTAGATTTGTGCTAAGTTATCCCACATTCCTTTGGCAGTTGTGCATGTCTTGATATCTTCAAATTTAGCATTGGTGTAGGCAACAACAAGTTCCATCATAGTAACATTATGTTCATGCTTATCTTTCAGTTGATGAATAGTTAGGGGACCAGTGGGCGGTTGCATGCAGCAATTTTGCATCAGATCTAGTGCTGAGTTCCCAATTCTAGATATGTGCAGCTTCATTCTACTTTGCCATACTGTGAAGTTCTCTTTATTCATTTTCGGTACTTCCCTCTTATACATCTTGAGACCTTTATGCTTAAGTCCTTAAAACAATGTTCCAAGCAAAATGTGCTCTCATGCCAATTGTTAGAAGAACTGAGAGGGGGGTGAATCAGTTATCCAGTGTCCCAAAACAACATATATAATTTAAAACAATTTATTCAGTTTCTACTTGTCGGTAAGCAATACTAATTCTCACTATCTATGCTTTTACTGATGACCAGTCTAATACTTATAACTATTTACCGATCAAATCTAACTTGTAACATTCAAAGTATGATAAAAAACAAATATCACAATCAACACATAACACAAGAGATTTAACGTGGAAACCCTGTAAAGGAAAAAACCACCTGGGACCCCGGCAATCCAAAATTGTTCACTCTTCTAAAGTGAGGTCAGTTAAGACCCAACCTTGTTAAAGGTTACAAACACACTGTCAGGTGTGATGTTGTAAGAGGATTTTGGACTATAAGTTATCATTCAACTAGCATTCACTATGTGTTGATAGGATAACAATGTTCATTCTATGAATGATACATCTTAAGACTTTCAGAGTCCACTCGGTTAAGAGATTTAGACTATTTACAATGGTTAAATATGTAACAGTAAAATGACCTACCTTAATACAACTTCAATTGCAGATTACAGATCAATATTTAGTCCATAAAAATACTTCTGATCAATAATTCACTTCAGATTCAATACTGTATCAACTTACTGTCCATCGCTAAATTCTCTCTATAGCTTGGTAATTATTATGCAGCTCAGTTCTTACTAATTAGTATGATCAAAATGCATGAAAACCTTATTCATGTGATAATTCTA